>CAJNIZ010001941.1:0-11976 GCA_905231905.1 Symbiodinium pilosum | reverse complement strand
TTGAAACCCTAAACATCCCATTGCAGGCGGACAAACTGCAAGCTCCTGTAGCTGCCCCCTCCCGCCTGCCACTTCTGCAGGCAGGCCTCATGCCGAGCAGCGACCTGAAAGGCAGCTTTGGTTTCGTTTTAAACTCTGGGGCCTTTGACGTCTGTGCGTAGCGCATAGGGCTTAGCTGATTCTGTCAGTCGCTGGTTTGCACCGCGATCTCTCGAGAAGGCCTGCCTACCTCCACAATAACCCTTAGGCCTCCCCTGGGTTTAGGGTTCAGGGCTTAGGATCCAAAGTATGCCTGCATGATGCCTTTGCAATTTGGACGTCATGAAGAAGTTCCTACTGTAAGCCTCATAGTAGTTTCCATCTTCTTTTCCATTATCCCAATATATCCCCTATATAACCCATATATAACCCCCAATATATACCCTATTATGGTATAGTAGTTGCCCTATATAAGCCTAAAATAACCCTAAAATATAACCCTACTATAACCCCAATATTACCCCAATATAACCCTACTATATCCCCTAATATAACCCTAGTATAACCCCAATGAGCCTCGACAGCTGGCGCCGGCGCTTCTGAGGGCAGCCCGGCCGCTGCGTCACCGGGAGAGGCGCTCAGAGGGGAGGCCGCGCTTTGCATAGCCTGGGTTATATTGGGGCAACTATCCTGTTAGGATTATATTAGGAATATATTAGGGCTATATTGGGGTTATATTGGGGCTATGTTAGGGTTATATTGGGGTTATATAGGGGTTATATTGGGGTTGTATGAGGGAATTATTGGGGTTATGGAGGGATAATGGAAAAGAAAATGGAAGCTACCATGTAACGCTACACGTACGCGAGGTGATGTGCCACAACAAGGAAACCTAATCCAGGCACAAAGGTTGCTTGCAAAAAGCCTAAGCTGATCCTTGGTAGGGCGCCTTCTTGTCAGCGGTGCAAGCCATGATGGGAAACGAGGCGATGCCAATGAGGGAGGTTTGAGCCACACTGCTACAGCTTCCATCGGATGGGGCTCAAAGTGCCCTTTGGACTGTATATTCTGTTTCCTCATAGGTCCTCATGTTGCCTTATAAAAGCCCCACAGAATTGCCTTGAAGCTGGTTTACACCAGTACCTGACCAACCTTCCACAAGAGCTGGACAGCTGTGCACCTCGTCTCCCATTAGGCACAGCACGTGCTTGATCTTGCACCTGGGTCTTACTGATGTTGGAAGTTTAGGAAGATCAGGGTCCCTGTGGGTGTACATCATGCCTCATGATAGCAATAGTTGCATCTCGGCCGTTCTCCAGACCAACATGCATAATACATGTGTATACGACCTTGATTGGATGTCCGTATAAGCTGTACTTGGAATCACGGTGTGTCCCGAGCATCTCCATCATCAGAGATCATCTGGGCTTCAGGCTGGAATAGCAAGTCCAGCCAAGAAGTCAGCGACTGCGCACAGCAAGCGTCTCGTTGCGACTTGGAAGGCCGCGTGTTGCTCTGCAGCAAGTTGAATCTCAAGGCCACACCCCACAATAACATCCTGAAAGTACCTAGCTTGAAACTGCTCCAGTAATCTCCAGTACTACTACCTTCAAAGCAAAACATCTTGCTTGCCTGAGGGACTCTTCCATTTCTACATGAAGCTTTACTTTCGACCTCCGCAAATTCTATCCTTCTGACACTTGCTGGATCACTTCAGTTTTGGACCCATGTCTGCGGCGCACCATCATGCGGGCAGCCAAGTCTGCATCTCCCATGCCTGAAACAGGGTGCTGTTGTGACTGTCTCTTAAAGGTGGCAGATCAATACTGGCATGGTTATCTCAAACATGTTCTTTTGTAACAGTACCCATATTGTTACGTGATGCCTTTTGCATGACTCGTCTGGCCCTCATCCAGCTAGTCTTTGCGTGAACAACCACGGAGCCAAAGCGGCCAGAGCCTGGGTCTTTGTGCTGGAATGGCAGTTGCAGCCACGATTCAGGATGAACAAAACCTACATCCCATGAAATCTCGCACCCGCTGCTGAACCCCATGAGCCCTAAGCCCTCCATCGAAATCTTCGAACACTCCTGAGACAAGGGGACTCCTGTTTTGGGAGCCGGCATGCTTGCCACCGCCATCCACAATTGAAATCCTGCCCCGCAAGCTCCAAATCCTTGACCCCCGCGCCCCATCCGGGTAGGTCGGAGCAGGGAGCTGAAGCTACAAAGAGGCCTGAGCATCGGGAGCCACCCTAGGTTTAGGGTTAAAGGGTGGTTGTACGGGGTTACATGGGGTTATTTAAGGATATATAGGGATTATGTGGGGATATTATATTACCCCTAAATAGGCATTGAGGGGTTGGATGAAGGTGCCAGATCTGACACGCCTTTGTGCGGGGCATAACCTCAAGCATTTCTGGGGCATTAGAAGGCTTTTAGGGTTGGAATTTGCTGCGCTTGGCGTTTTTTGGCTTCGAGCATTCAGGTTCTGGAGTTCAACCTAGAGTTCAGCCCTGGGAGCGTGGATTGTCCTTCAAAACTACTCACGAGACCCCGCAAGCGCTTGTTCCCTTGACCTGAAAACTCACCCTTCCTGTAAACCCTGAACCCTAATCCTGCCCACTCCCCCACCCTAAGCCCTACTTCACACGCAGGTATCGCTTCTACACTCACCCTCAATCAATTTCCTATATGTCCCGATATATCCCTATATATCCCTACAAACCCCTATATAACCCTCTACATGATCCCGATATAGCCCTCTACAATATCCCTGTCTAACCCCACTTGGGCCAAGGCCCTTGGCGTAACGAACTGAAGCTGGGGAGAAGTTATGGCGAGCGCCATCCTCAACCTGGCATGCATCAGGATGATGATGATGATGATGATGATGATTTAGGGTTTAAGGTTAATTTAGCGAAGTTAGGGTCTAGGATTTAGGGTTTATATTCGGATAACGGAAAAGAGAATGGAAACTACGATTGAGGGTGTGGGTTTGAGGTTTAGGGTCTAGGATTTACCATTACTTAAGGTCTGCGGGATGTCATTGTGAGCTTAAAGCTTCGGAATCAAGATTCATGAGACTTGAGAACCCTAAGAAATGGTAAGTTTATATGGGCTTGAAGGTTTACGATTTAGGGTTTAGGGTTCAGGATGAGAACCCCTAGCCCTCCTAGGGACCCCGGGACCGCATTCTGATGGTCTCAATTTCTAGTGTCAAGACCCAGGCCTGGCCTGCCAAGTCACATCCACCTGCCAGTCGCGGATACGCAGGCAGCTTCAACTTGGGTTCCCCTACTACCCACCTTGGCGTCCTCCTACACATATGAGGCCTAGTTATCCCTAATAGCCTTAATACGTACCTAGCGTCCCCTTAACTAAAACGGCCTAGTTATACAGAATAACCTTGATTAATAGGGAACCCAAGGGGTAGTTTGGGTAGGGCACTAGGGGGACCCGTGAAAATGGGATCTGCGGAGTGAGGTCGACCTTCTGGCATGGGTTAGGGTTCGGGGGTTCAGGATGTATGGGTTAGGGACTGAGGAGTTTTAGGGTTTCTGGTACATCCAAGTACGAGTCGCAGCCGAGGCGACCTGGATATCTGTCAACCCTCCATCCCTGTGCGATCCAGCAACCCCTCACCCCTGCAAACTATCTCTGCATACGGTTGATACTGAAAACGTCTGAAAACCTGTATGACCTAAGTATACTGTAGTTATGACATGCTGCGCCAAGGTATTAGGTACTTAGGATCAGGTAGGCATTTGAGCACCAACCGTAAAGAGGCAAAAGAAGCGAAAAGGGTAGCAAACGTACTAGCATTAATCCCCTCCCACTAATATCAACCCCCCCACCCCTCTAATATTAAACACTCCCATTATGTGGTATTAATACATTGGGAGTATGTAATACCAAGGGGGGGGATAATATTATAGGGTGAGAGAGGATTACAATGGCACAAGCACCTTCCTGGCCTGGGCCATGAAGGAAGCCGGCACATGCCCAAAAGCTTGGGAATCAGCATGAAAAGGTTTAAGGTTTACGGTGTAGGATTTAGGGTTGAACTTCGAGAGGAATTGTGATGCTGCAGCGCTTTCTAGTTCAGAGTTTGAGGGGTTTGAGACCCAAACACTGCAGGGGTGTGGGGTGCAAGTTTGACAGGGTTCTGCCTTCAACGAGGTCAGCTTGAAGTTCTTCACTCCTCTGAAGTTAGCATGATAACACTGTCAAAAAAACGGTATAACAACCTGCAACACTACTTCTAAGTCGCAGCTGCAGCTTGCATGCCACACCCTCTGCTTTCGCCTTCCCTCGTCAGCTCGCGTCTGCAGAAAGACAATTGCGGGACACAATCAAAACTGTACAAAAGCGTAGTCATGATAGCAATGAGCAGGAGTAACTCTGCCTTTAGAGCTTGTCTCAGGGATCAGACTTCAGTTATCATCTCAGAAACGATCCTGGAAGCCAGAAGCTCATGAAGCGTGGCGTGTAGTGGAAGGATATCTCAAAGACTGACAAGGATAAGGACCAAGGGTCTGAGCTGCATGCGCCAGTCAACACCCAGGCTCTTGCTGCCGATAAGGCATCAACACAGCTTTGTGATGCACGCTTCGCCACTTGCGCCTGCTGAAGCCACCCTGCAGCATCCCTGGGTACATTCCGTGACGCAACATCTCTTTGGCTGCATTCTGAGGCAAGGCTCGTTCCGCTCACACGCGCCACTTCGAGGGCGGCGGGAAAGGGGCGTCCTGGCAACAGCTTGTCTCAGTGCAGCCTAGTCATGCAATTGAGGTCAAATCTTGGCGATGCTGAACCAGAAGAATGCCCCACGCCTTCGCGAAGACTACCTTGCGGCGGTCGTGGCTCAAGTACCTCATGTTGAAGCAGATTGATGCGCCTTCCAGGCGAAGAGTGGACTGGGCTTCTGGCCCCTTAACCGCGCCGCTGTAGATCAGCGTCGCCAAGGAGGCTGCCTGAGTTCCCCAACCCCTTTAAGAAGGCAGTCTTCTGCACTGCAAGTGTCTAAAAAACCTGATGGATCTGGAGTCTTGGTACCTGAATCGTGCTGAAAGGAAGCCCCTTGAGGCAAGACTTTTCAAGCTGAGCACCAGAAATCGAGCTTGCCTTGTTTCAAGGTGATCCTACCGAAAAAGAGGCCAGGATGTTGAGCAACTCCAACTACATGCTTAAGGTTTAGTCTCTGTGTTGACCCATACCGCTGAGCTGTAACCCCAGTAGCTGTCGAATTCAGTAATTATGGTATTTTCTCCTAGTAACACGAATGGTCTAAAGACAGCCATTCGCTAATTTCTACCAGGGACCCTCGTGTCCAAGTTCAAGACTGTCCTGAGGCCGGGGGCTGTTTCATCCGCGTCACACCCATCTTGCCAGCCAAAGACATGCTCGAACCTTACTGTCGCACATCGGCTTTCCGCGCAACACCTGTCTAGCTGGCCCCGTTGTTACTGGTGACAAGTAAAATGCGGGTGGGCGACGGCGCAAAGTCCAGCTTGTCACTCTTGTCCGTGAGCCTGCAGCTTCGTGACTGAGGCAGCCATAAATGCCCTTCTTATCTGCTTGGGGAAGCATGGCAGACGAATATTAGAATCGTCTCGCCCGCGGGAAGGACCTGTCCAATTGTGGACTGCACGCAGCAATGAACTTGCCTGGGATTCCCTCAAGCTCCGATGGTTGGAATGTTTGGCTGAACAGGCTTCCGTGCAGGTTTACAGTAGGGCATTGCAACTGCACATTGATGTATACCATCAAATGCGGCTTACACCACTTTCAGGGTCTGCTTGCAGCTAGTTTCCGCATGCCGTTTGCCAAGTATACTTGAAACAGCTACGAGTACCCCCAAATGGCACTGAGTAGGAATACTCGAGATGAAGCAAAGTGGAGCATTGTTGGGCCGCAAAACATGCTCCACACCAGCAGCAGGAGCCTGCTGAACGTCGAATCCTCAACTATGTGCCGCTATGTGTGCTATGCGCCGCTCTTGCTCTGTGACCTCCCCCGCACTTCACGGAAGATCCCCTTGGTGAGGTTGCGTAGGACCTGAGGTACGGATGAAGCGCGAAGCTTGGAGGTTCGAGTTATTTCGAACTGTATTCATTTTATAGCCAAGTATAAGCCCCCAAGTCCCCCAAGCATGTTAGAATTGGGTATAAGTACCAGGTATAATTTGGCTGTAAGTAACTCCCAGAATCTCCGAGAGGAGCACTACAACCTGCGGGACAGGGAGCTGAGGGGTCCACCATGAACTTCAGGCGCATCATCAGAAGGTATGTGCCCATCTTGATAAGATCCTGGCTTGCATGGACTGCATAAAACATGACGAGAGTTTCGCGCTTGCTGAGTAATTGCGGACCCCCTTATACCCTAAGGGTAATATAACCCCAATATAACCCCAACATGACCTCAATATTACCCCAACATTACCCCAATATAACCCCAACATAACCCTAATATCACCCCCATATCTAGCATTTCCAGCTTGGTGACTGAGCCCCAGGCAGCGCTAAGTTCCTGCATCCGCTGATTGAAGAGCTGCACATTGCCCTGAACTTACGGTTTAGGGTTTAGGGGTGGTCAGTGGAGAATAATTAAAGGGAATAGATTCTATAGGGAACATATATATACATATACATGGGGAGTATATTCCCACCTTCTGTTCTAACCACCAGTAAGTGAAGAGGTGAATCATGGGCTTCAAAGGTCCCTACATAATCCGCGCAATGAAGTCTATGGCGCGCGGCCACATTTCCACCGAAGCATAAGTAAGTTATGGGACTTCGGATGGGCATAGGATTTTGGGAAAAACCCAGACCCACGTTGCCAAACACTGGCGTGGCGTGCCAGCCTCTTTGATGGCACGCACGACATCGAAGAACACGTCCAAGTCGTACTTGTGCAAAAGCTCCTGTGCCGACGGAAAGGGCTCAAGCATCAACAAATTTACTTTTAGAGTATGCCGCTTCTACACTTTCAGCAAGCATGCAGGCAGACCAGCCAGAATATTGGCGTTCCTGGAAGATGATTTTGAGGGCTCCTAAAAGAATGCCCATAATGTAGAGGAATCCACATATCAATCAACTGTTGAGGTTGCAATCTGCCCCAGCAGCAGGAAAATCACCTGAGGACCTTGAACAAACAAGGAAGTCAGCAAACGTTCAATCTGTTTGCTCAGACAATCCCTCACTGCACTTACCTTTATGGAAAGGCCCCGCATCCTTCAAACAACTTTTAATGGAGTTTAGGTTTAGGGTTCAGCTCAGGGGGAACATGATGATAATGCCACCGGCAACCCCTGTGGCTCGCCTTGCCATGTACCAAACGAACTGGCAGTCGCCATCCCCATCCCACACAATCCGTTCATGAAGGAATGAGAGATATATCATAGAAATGGAAAATGGACTGTCAGGTATGTACCTAAATCTGAATATGTTAGCCTCAGGGACCATGGAGAATTAATGCCGAACGTGCAAGTCGGCAGCCCAGAGAGCAGGGATTCTTTTGGTAGGAAGCCCTGCAAAGCATTGTCCCTCAAATTGGGAAGCGCCCAAGGGGGTTCCACAAATAGGGGATCCCACTATGGACCCCAGGTTGCTATCATCCTTACAAGCGGGATGCTCAGCAGGGGCCTTGATTTTCTGGGATCCCCTCAAATGAATGAATAATTGGTTCTTAGTAGGGAATATGGGAATCGAGTACATTGGGATAAGGATTATACATTCCCTTATTCAATATTAAGAACCATTAAGATGAATAGTTCTGCATCATCTCGAGCTTGCCCTAAACCCTAAACCCTATAAACCCTACACCCTAAACCCCAACCCCCAAACCCTACACCCCCCCCCCCAGTTCAGCTGCCTGTGTCGGAAGAACCCCGAGGCGGAGCTTGCAGGGTACCAAATACAACCTAGCAAAATGTGTTGGTTAAATTGGGGTTATGTAAGGGTGATATTGGCATGAAGGAACAGAAAATGGAAACTTAGGGTTTTGGCAAAATTTTGGGGCTATATAGGGGTTATACAGGGATAATGGACAAGACAATGGAAACTGTACAACCTGGCAAGGAACTGATAGGTTTAGGGTTTAGGGCTTCAGGGTTTAGAGTTTGAAAGTTAGGGTTTCGGATTTAGGGTTTAGAGTTTAAAGTTGAGGGTTTAGGATTGAGGGTTTCAGGGCTTCAGAGTTTAGAGTTTAGGGTTTAATGGTTAGGGTTGTTATTCTCAAAATTGTGAGCTCGTCTCGGTGTCAAATAGCATACGGCACGCAGAATCTTGCTCGCAACCCGAACCCTAATTTGGGATTGAGGGTTCAACGTCACTAGAAGATTGCAGTCGCGAAGCAGGATCGCAGTCAGACATTTTGAATGGCGAAGTGAAAAAGGCAAAGAATGTGGGCACAGCACTTGTTTGCGGAGTCATTCAAACGATCAAGTTTCATACATATGGTAGTAACCCAGTAAATTACGATTATGACTATGAATATAGGGACCCCCAAAAACGGCACCGCAAATTCTAACAAATCCCCATGTTGGGATTCTCCATGTATACCCCGGGCACGGCAAATTGCAGCAAGCGGCAGAATTCGCCGGCGATTGGCCAGGGCCCTCAGTTATCAATTCCAGTGCGTGGAACATAGCTTTACAGAATGGATTAGGGTTTGGGCGTGAGGGTTTTGGGTTTTAGATTACCCCTGTAGAGGATGATGAGTAGGGTCAAAGGTTTAGGGTGGCTCAAGGTCATCCCATTAATGGAGTATCAAATCGAAAAGCAAGTGGACAATATCTTGGGAACTGGTATCATATGTGGTTTGCGCGGTTAGGATCTAAAACTCCATAAAGAATGCTCCCCAGGCTACATGATACCGTATTGGGGCGTGCTCATTATCATGGGGTTGGGGGGTTCTTCCTCAGGGAGAGAGCCGAGTTCCGAGCACGTATACACCCAGAAACAAGAATCCTCATATGTTCCCCCTGTCAGTCGCAGGCTTTATTGCAGAAGGTCTCGTACAAGACAGTCCTGTTGAAACAGTTTCGGTTTGATTGAATGCGGCGACTTGGAAACAGGAAGATTAGGGTGGCTAAGATTCCTACAGATTGGTCTTGCGCCATGGGATCTATGACTTTCTTCACGTGATGCTCCAAGCCGTGTAGACCAGGACAGCTAGCAAGACGAGGTATGTATATTACAAAGCATGAAAGCTATCTAGAACCGTAACTATACGGCAGATCATACAACCTGGCTGCAGCTTAAGTATTTCCTACCTGGGTTAAGAACGGTCATGATACATAGCCATGCCAGTGCTAGCACCCAGCGCGAAAATGACCACTGCAAACCAACAGAAACGCATGCTAAGCTCGCAGCCCTCGGCACAGTCGTTCTCAACAAAAGGCGACAAAAGAACTGGCTGTCTTTCATTTTGGCTCTAGCTTCCTTGAAAAGCTACAGTTTCGCTGTAACACTTCCAAGCCCGGAGCAACTACAACCGGAGCATGTGCTTACCTCGCGCTCACGAATCCTACCGAAAGTTCCCCTTGCGTCGTTCTGTTGGAACACTGACCTTTTTTTGGCACGACAGCGTGGCGCCAATAGCTGCATGGAAAGGAAACAGCCTGAAGCATGAAATTGGGTTCGCAAACGCAATGCGCAGGCAGCTGCAGCAGCATGTGGCTTAGTTTTAAATAGTTTTATGCACCTCCATGCTGCTCCTCCTTTCCGCAATGATTGGTTAGATGGTGAAACTGTGTTTTAAACAAAAAGCATTATTCCTCGATGCATTGTGCAAAGGGGATTTCATCCAAGCGGACTGGCAACAAACCACCCCTAACATCGTAGCGGAGCAACTAGGCACTTTCATCCAGACCGCCCTCTATGAAATCCGGAAGATCAGTGGTGAAGGAGAAGTTGCGCATCTGCCAGAAAATTATCGAGATTGGCTTTCACACATCCAGAGTAAGATATGTGCGGCTACATCTCTTCCAACTCAACCTCCACCACGGCCGGCCACTAGATTGGCCGAAAGGCGCTGATTCAGCTGTTGTAGCTTTGCGCAGCGCTTCATCGCCATGTCACGAAAATCTTCCGCGTATTCTACCAGGTACTCAATGTTAACATCCTGCCAGCGTGGGAGCTCGTTTGAAATGTGTTCCACCTCCATTGCCTGCTCTTGGCATCCCACGTGGCGCAGCATCCTAGAATGCAGCCTTTCTGGTCTTGCTTTGATAACGATTTGCCCTGGATCGCCGGGACGAACCCCCATGGCCACACCGAGCGGACCGTCATCACTTGAACCTGGCCGCCATGTGAAAACGCCCAGGCGCATTACCTCATTCGCAGTCTCTGCGTCGGCTTCAATCAATTGCTTCAATTCTTCCTTTGTGATGTGAAGGAATCGCAGCAGATCCTCCACGCCAAGAGCCGAAGCGTCTGTTAACGGGTCCACGTGTGACGCCAGAATCCTGGCCGCTTGCACAAGCCCAGCTGCAGGCAGAGGCTGAGCTGCAGGCATGGCCGGCGCTGCTGTTTCGATTGTCGAGGCTGCTGCTGCACCGCACCTGGGGCTCACGTAATTACGCGAAACCCCGTAACCAGTTGCTTATCCAAAGAGTTGTTACCGGTGAGTGTTGCTCTTATCGCTTTTTTAAACTTTGCAGCTGCTGAAGACCTGAATGCCAGCTCAAATAGCGAAAGCTAGTCCAAAGCCCAAGTACCAATGTATATTATATCAATCCCTCAACCCATAACCGCTTATTGCACGAGCTCAACTTCCCAAAGCTGTGCCATGAATGTCCTGAACAGCTGCATGAAAGCAGCATTTCCGCTAAAGGATGTTATCGGTTTTACTATGCTTTGTGTTGCCTTCGCGCTTCAGGAACATACGTTAAGCCTTCGCCTCCCACCTTGCTTCATGAAGCCGCAGGCTCCAGCCAAGCCCCTGGATGCCAAACATCCCGACGTTCTTGCCACAATGGCTACAGCGCGCTCGGGCACAGGGGCGACACAAGCGCACCATGGCGCTTGATCTGACTAAATGTCAAGCCTTCTTGAGTAAAGCTGCAGCAATCGACTCAACTGATCCAGATGGACAGTCCTTTCAATGCCTGACGCTCTGAAACTGCCGCTTCAAGCCGCGCACAAGCACGACCTCACTACCTGTATGGCAGTATCTTTGAAATCAGGGAAGGGTAAACACCTTTTAATTGCCTGAATACCTACATCAAACATGGATTCAAAGCATGCTCAAGTTCACCTCATGCAGAAGAATGAGGGATGTATAGTCCTTAGTCATAAACCGCAAAACGAAAGGCAAGGGTTGTTGTGTCCCCATCCCTGATAATAACCCCCAATCCCCCTCAGAATGAAGGCCCCCCAAGATGATACAACTATATACTTACATATAAGCAGGATTTCTTGGGCTCGCGGCTTTTCCGGGCAGTTGTTGAAAGCCCACGTCAGCTTCTCATCGGCTCCCTGCAAGTTGTGGTCAAAGACCTTGGAAAGACTGCTATTGTAAGGAAACGTGTCCTTTACTGTAGATCAATATGGGGGTTTCCCGAAATAGGGGGCGCCTTCTTGTAAATGAGTCTAGATTGGGGTCTCCCTATTTAGGGAAACTACGATATCATACTTGCCCTAAGTTCCTTAACAGGCACCCAGAATGCGTCATCACAATTTGCTCGACTGCGAGACCTCGAAGTCTTCCACTTATAACGACCAGCCACCCCTGGAAAACCACCGCTGAGGCCATTTATGTAAGCCCTCATATGACTACCGCTACTATTGCCACTTCTGCTGCTACTGCCACTTCTGCTATATTAGCAAAGAGTACTGACAACGTAATCATCATCGTCACCGTCGTCATGGTCAGGAATACAACTACTGTTACTATTATTACCATTACCAGTTTTGTTACTGTTATTTCTATTATACTCTTGCTGCTATTGCTGTATCCTGAATGCTGTTCGGCGGCTGTGGATATTTTCTACT
>CAJNIZ010001940.1:0-26276 GCA_905231905.1 Symbiodinium pilosum | reverse complement strand
CCTAGACGAGTCTCTATATGATCCCCTGTATAACCCCCCCTTTTAAGGAGTTGAGAGCATAGACCCTATACCCTAAACCCTAAACCCTAAACCCCAAACCCTGAACCCTAAACCCTATATAACCCCCCTTAAGGAGTTTAGACTATAGCTCATATACTTTATTTTGGGGTTCGGGTAAGGCTTTGAGCTTCTGGGTTGCGCCTTGAAGTAAGGCGTTTCTGGTGAAGGCCTGACGGGTTGGGGATCGCGGCTGAGTAACCTCAATTACCTAACGTTTAGAGTTTAGGGTTTAGGGTTTGGGGTTTAGCGTTTAAGGTTTAGAGTTCAGGGTTTAGGGCTTAGTGGCTACTACCCCTGGATTAACAATCCCAACACCTGAAACCGTAACTGATAGGTATATCCCATAAAGACTGTAGGTAATCCGGGTTACAGGTCAGCCCTTTCGAGTTTTGGGCTTAAGCCTCAGGAGTTGAGAGCGACACACAGATGTTAGAGGTTCCAAACGGTTCAAGTTCCTTTGGTGCTACTAACCTTAATCCCAAAAATCGAATCCCTAAAACTCAAGCCATGTGAGCTATAGCCTAAACTCCTGGTATCCCCCTTAATAACCCCTATAATAGTCCCCTCTATAATCCCCTATATACCCCGTTTTAAGGAATTAGAATCCCAAACCCCAAACCCTAAACCCCATATACCCCTAAACCCTAGCCCCTAAACCCTGTATCCCTAAACCTCAAACCATGTAGGCAGAAGCTGTCTAGGAAGGTGCTGCCTTCTAAGATGTGGCCGTATCCATAGATCGGGGGGTCTGACCTAAACTCTCAGGGGGCTCAGAAGGTGGGATGAAAGTAGGTGAGGTCAAGGAAATAAGCCCCAATATACACTCCCGGAAACCAACATGGAAACCCAAAAAGGGCCCCATAAAGACTGCAGTCCTTTTAACGGGGGGCTATATGGATTTCCATGTTAGTTTGGGGGAGTGTAGTAGAATCTACAATAGGGATCCTTTAGCCCACCTAGCTTTATCCCACCTTTTGACTCTCCTGAAACTCTAAACCCTCTGTTAGCCCCTACACCCTTTAAAGGGACCCTCGGATGGGTCAGGCACCTTCAGATGTGTCAGGCATAAGGATTTTGAAGCATTAATTCTTGTTCCCTCTAGTAGTGGCAAGTATAAGTTCCTATTGCTTACTGGCTTTTAGTAAACTGAAAATGAAAGCTAGTTTCAACAATGAACCAGGCATGGTCTAAACAGAATTTAAATTTCCGAATCTCAAATTTAGGGCTCGGGGCCGGTCTATTTGGGGCTCAATCTGAGATCAGAAAAAGACATGTCTAGTCTTAGGGTGGGTTTAGGGTTTAGGGTTTAGAGTTTGGGGTCTTGTTTGGGTCCTGAAATGTCACCCCTGCCGCCAGCGGCACCACCCTCAGCCCAAAACTCAGCAATATCCTCTACTTTCCGTGGCGGTTCTTATCTGCTCTTACCACATGCATGGATTCCCCTGGTAACCCCTCCCTGTATATATATATATATATGTATATGTTGCGCTCCTCCGGCTCAACATTGCTTAACCCTAATTCGCCTTAAGCAACCTGAATTAAGGGGGAACCTGGGGGGGCGGGGGAAGCATAGGGTGGGTAGTAGGGAAAGCCATAACAATGGAATGATTCAGGTGGACCCCCCACCCAGTAATAGTGACTATAAGGGGCAAGACGGATTATATTAAAGTCCTCTTACCTTCCCACTATTACAGGATGGGGGGTCCTCTTGAAGAAGAATTGCCGTGAGCCTGAACCCTGAGCCCAAAACCACAGCGAACCTATAGTCCCCAATAAGTAAACAGCAGATAGCTCTGAGTATATTGTAATAAGATCCCCTAAAAACCCAATTTTCTATCTACCCTAAACCCTAAACCTTAAACCCAATGAATTTCACCTCCAAGCAGCACATCGAGAAGTAGACGCGGCGGAAGTGCTCGATGTCCTGCACACCATGGGCGTTCCCAAAAATTAAAGGTCCCTTTGAGGGGTTTAGGGTTCAGGGTTCAGGTTTTGGGGGTCCTAAAATAGAGATGAGGGTTTAGGGTTTAGGGTTCAGGTTTTAGGGGTCCTAAAATAGAGATGATAGTATATTCGGGTATATAAGGTGTAACCTATTCCTGGCAACTCTCACAAACTTGGAGGCTTGACTGGGTGTGGCTTCAGGACTGCTAATCTTACGGTTCTAGATTCCTTGTATGCTTATGGCATAGGGCACCTCAAATAAACCCTAAGCCCTAAACCCCTTCATACTCAACCTTCAACCCTAAACCCTGAACCCTAAACCCCCAACCCTAAACCGTAAGCCCCTAAACCCGAACAACCCTCAACATGGTCTGGGTAATCCGTTCAGCTCCTGCATTCTCGTGTTAAGCTTCTCCTTAAGGGTCCAAGGACCCAAATAATAGGGTTTTTAGGGCCCAAACACTGTAATTTTCATGGTATTTGGGCCCGAAAACCCTGTTATTTGGGTCCTTGGACCCTTAGGGTCTGGTACAAACCGTATCTGAACTTTTCAACAAAGAAGCCTGCGTGGAGATTTCTCAAAATAGGGCCCGGCCAGCTCAAGCTATCAGATCCTCACTACAAATAATGCGACCGCATCCCAGAATTTTTGAGATATGCATAAACAGGTACACCTTCAGTCGTTTGCGTGCGACGCAAGTGAGCATGAGCAAAAGAAGCAAGGTGCTTCATGTTTTAGAGCACACCGTGAGCCTTAGTAAAAAACGTGAGCACCTTTGTCGTGTCCCAAAAAGTCTTTGCAATCCCATAGGTCACGCGCTGGGCATCAAGCCTAAACTTACAACCCTCTAAACCGTAACTTCCAAACGCTAAACCCTAAACCCTAACCCCTAAATGTCTTCCTGTTTAGGGTTCAGCGCTGCTCCGCATACCCTCGTAAACCCCACACGTTCAGGAATGGAAAAAACCAGGCCTTCGGGTCACACTCGTCCATGTGCCAGAACCTGTAGCATCAGGTATTAGGATTTATGGGAACGTGGGGCTTCCCTGGACCCTACGCAGGCAATCGGTTTGGGGAGATCGAATGTATTGCAAAAAAGCTTACTGGTGCTTAGTAGGGAATAACGGAATATAATCCCTACATGAATCCCAGAAAATAGAACTACCAGGAACAAGCATGATCATAACCATCCCATGCGAAACAACAAACCAAATCCCCAATGACCAAAACTGCGCCCGATGTCCTAAGAATTGTTTAAGGGTTTAGGCGGTTCGGGGCTCTACCAGATCCAAGCACGGTAGCCAGGATGTTGGGGGCCCTCTAGAGCCTATGTGTCGTATGGACTGAGGATTTAACATCCAGTAGGGGCATACCCCACCTGCGCTCAAACGTCACAATACGTTCCCTAAACACCCAGGGGAGCTCCATTCGTCCATTCTCCATAGGCACCCCTCGCATTGTCTTACCAGTATGGGTGTAAAGGTTGACGTGTTCATAGGTTGTGGGCGGGATGTGAATTTAGGGTTGAGGCCTTAGGGTTTGGCACTGCCGGTTTAGAGTTTAGGCCTTATAGGGCTTCGGGTTTCGGATTTAGGCCGGGGGGAGCATGTGGGGAGTGCAGGGCTTTAATTTTTTGAAAGTGGAGGAGGCGTAGTGACGAAGCCTGAATGGTTACACATCTTATTCCCTTATGCATACAGCCACTTCTAGTAAACGCACCCAGAACATGTTCCAATCGTGTAAGCCGCTACATGAGGGTGTTGAATGAGGGTTTAAGCGCGGGCACAAAGGATTGGTGCTTTGAGACACGAATCTGGACAGTTAAGGGCTGGTGGCCTTGTATTTCAAGCAGTTTCTGGCAGTGCCACCATAAACCCTATCCAACAAGTGGCAGCGGAGTTGTGGCAACTAAAGGTGTCTGTTTTTTTTGCACCTGTGTTGGGTGTTTCCGATTTTGGATGTTGGAGTTTAAGGTTCTTTTACGTCTGCCATGTGCTACCCAAAGTCTGTTGATAAAATTTGAAACTCTTCGCGTCGCAGGTTGGAGCATGGGGTTGAAGTTTGACGTTCAGCTCCTCGCGTACATCAGGAAGGGCCAAACCTTTCAACATATGTTGATTTTCCCTGTGCGTCCACAGCTACACCCCCTCGAAACAGGCCCCTGGACTCTTTTCCAAGCCCCAGGCCCCGGCTTCCTCGGGTCGGTCCCGCGTGGAGCCGTACGCGTGGCACGAGTCACCGTACTAGGTTCTAACCGGTTCGGGTGGAACCTAGAACCTCTAGAGCCTAAACCCTTAAGCGGCTAGAACTGGCACTGCCAAGGAGTTCGAGGGGCTCAGGAGGAGAGGACCTTGGAGGCCCAGCCCATGATCTGATCACACGATGATGTTTGCTAACCGCTTGAGAGTGGAAAGTGGGAAGATTGATCTTGAGGGGGGGCCTGAGGGCGTAGCCCATAACCCCAACAGGAAATAGTTTTGGGTGATAGGCTGTGATGTCTCACAGCAGGTGGGGAGCCTAAAGAAACCCAGCTTCGATGGATTCCTGGACAATCTCCACAAGGCTGGCTTGACGGAGGACATGCCGACTCCCGCAGATCCCTGAAAGCGCAGTGGCCGTCGGCGCATGGCTACTCAGCCCTTTGCAAACAGACGTCCTGAACCCTAAACCCTAAGACCTGAACCCTAAATCCCAAACCCTAAACCCTAAACCCTAAACCCTAAGCGGCGAACCCTAAACCCTAGAGCGCCAAGGGGCTGCTTGGCTTTGGCAGCATAGGCATCTGCTGGGTGCAACTCACCTCGAGGCTGGAGATGTGGAACGGCATGCCTCGGAGGGTTTAGGGTTTAGGTTTGGGGGTATAGGGGCTACCTAAACCCTAAACCCTAAACCCTGGGTGTAGGGTTTAGGGCTTAGGATGCAGCATTTGGGGCTGAGAGTGCTAGGGCTTAGGGATTAGGATGTAGGGTTTTTGTCTGAGTACTGTAGGAGTTGAGGGCTGAGGGCTTGAGGGTTCGTGGCTTTGGGTTAAGGGCTTAGGGTTCGGGAGCGTACTTGAAGGTTCATTGGTAGGTATCTGTGGGGCTGTAAGGATAATTCAGGGCTTGCATAGGGGAAATCGAGATGGAATCTGCGGTGAAAAGTGGGGGTTCTACGTCCCGTTGAAACCCCTACTTGAAGGTTCATGGGTGGTTATAACCCTAAACCCTAAACCCTTATCAGTATCTCAGGGGTCAAGGTTTATGCTACACATACAACAGAGGCCTAAAGGGGCCGACATTATTACAAGCAGCATGTTGCAGTCCAATTGAGGCATCCTATACTAGAACCTTACAAGGAATCTAGGACCATGATATTGGTAATCCTATGTTACACTATAATATACTATTAATATACTACAATATACTACAATAATACTATAATCTACAATAATATACCACAATAATACCCATAATCTACAATAGTGCGAGGACTTCCCTAAGTTCCTCGAAATTTTTGCAGAAACTATGATCGCAGCAGGCTATCAGGATTCTAACTAACAGATGTTAGGGTTTAGGGGTTTCCCAAAACATTCTGGGGGTCCCAATACGGACTATAGCATATTGGGATCCAAAATGGAATCCCCCCCGTTTTGGGAAACTACCCCCTTTTTGAAAACATCTTAACAGAACTTCTAGATCTAGGGTTCAGGGCGTAGGGTTGAGGGTTTCTGAGGTTAAAACTATGGGCCCCTAGTATGGGCCCGTAACCCTGGGATCCTCATATACCTACTATATACCCTATATGTACCCTTTAAAGGTCCCTAGAATCGACCTGAAAAGCTTAAGGGCAAATACTTCTAACCTAAGAGGTTGAGGATTTAGGGTTTAGGGCTTCCTATGCTACTTTCTCGTCTGAGCTACATTTACCACTTCCCACATACTAATGGGCATGGGGTTTCCATTAGAAAGTATCTTAGGGACTATGCTGAACCACCAATTGCACCCTACATGGTTCCTTGCAAATCGCAAGCCTGAAGCCCTCAAACCTTAGGACTGATGTTGCCAGCAACTGATATCTGAAACCAATGTTCACCACCTGAAATCCACCAGAAAAAGCCCCCAGGGGAGCCTTCCTAGTTATATGATAGCTACAGGATCCTTATTTTAGGGATTGGGGTAGCAAGAATCCCCTAAGCCCGAAACCCCAAGCCCCCCCGTAAGCCCTAAACCCTAAACCCTAAGCCCTAAGCCCTAAACCCTAAACCCTTAGCCCTAAACCCTAAACCCTAAGCCCTAAACCCTAAACCCTTAGCCCTAAACCCTTATATCAGGTGAGCTGCCTTCCCAAAGCCCCAACAGCATTCCAGTAGGTGCCATTTGTCTGGTAAGGCGGGTGCGGGACGGAAAATGAGCCTTAGCAGGAACCCCTCAAGGGTCCAAGGACCCTAAGAATAGGGTTTTAGGGCCCAAATACCATTAATAGTATAGTAGTTGAGCCCTAAAACCTTATTGTTTGGGTCCTTGGACCCTTAGGGACCTTTTCTACCCTCCCAGACTGACACATGGAAGCCGGACAGGAGGCCTACAAAAATAGACTACTGCGGGCTTGTAGAGGGGTCTAGATGGGTGGTTGTCAGAATTATGATCCCTTTCTTGGGTACCCTAAATATTGGGTGCCGTATTATAATAGGGATCCAAAAGGCGACCATAATTCTGTTTGTTGGCGAATCCAGTTAATCGTGAACTACATAATTTTCACGGATTGCTTCAGCAGGTGCGTGATTTCATCTGTCGAAGAGTGCGTCAAACAGCCCCCCATCAAATTCTTGTGCAGGTTCCAATTGGCCATGTGGGATGTGACTAACGGTCAATATGCAAAGTCTTGTGAATCTGGAATTATGGGAGAAAGTGGAGTCCAGTTATACGGGCCCTAATGTGATGTGCTGCTTCATAGACCGCCTATGCATGTATGCATCTTTGGATGGATGGATGGATGGATGGATGGATGGATGGATGGATGGATGGATGGATGGATGGTGGGTTGGTTGGATGGTTGGATTGTTGGATGGCTGGATGGTTGGATGGCTGGATGGCTGGATGGTTGGATGGCTGGATGGTTGGATGGTTGGATGGTTGATTGGATGGTTAGCCGGTTGGATGGATGGTTGGATGGATGGATGTGACAGGATGTGACAGGATGTGCATGTGTATGAATTCACCACATGGTTGTAAGATCGTTTGAAGCGCAGCTGTCCCAGTCTGCTTCAATCCACAATTCAACTTTTCGTGTTCGGGGGTGTCGTTGGGCACGAGCAGAAGGTCCTCAACCCTCACGCCTGAAGTCAACCTTAGGGTTCTTCCCGTTCCTGACGACGCAAGATTGTTCTGGCCAAACTTTGCAGGGCTCATTCTGAAAGGGTTCAGGGATTCATAGGGCTACCAGCCCCCCACCCCCCATCTGCAGCCCCCCAAAGTAGCAAAGCCGAACAATCTGAGCCTTCAGTCTGTGAGGCACATGTTTGGGAGGGGGGGGAGCGATAGCGGCCTATGAAAGCTTTCTGCCTGACTACTCTACTTAGCCGCACGGTCCCGAGGGAACCTAAAACCTAAACTCCTCAGCCCCTACACCCCTAAGCCCTCAAATCCCTAACCCTAAAGTAAAACCTGCCCCAAAGCTTGCAGGTGCAGTGCAAAATTGCGCCCTTACACTCTTGGAAGTGCTAGGGTGCTTGCTGAAGGTAACCATTACCGCAGTTCCCTATGATCTGCGCGAACATTTTGTAAGAATGATGAGAGCCCCTGCATACTATTAGTATGTCGGCCTTCTTCTTGCATCCAAAATCATTACACGCCCGGCATATTATCTCTCCACAGCTCCAAGGAGCAGTACAGGAACTGCGGCGTCGAGGACTTGAAGATCCCGCCGCGAATGAGCTTCGCACACGCCTGAAGTACTTGTCGAGACCAAGCCCAGCTGCTGATGCCAATACAGTATTACACTATTATTAGTACTAGTGGCAATGCCAGTACCAGAAGTAAAAAAAAATCCACCATCTATTAGGAATGGTACTCTTGTCATTATCGTTGTTCTGCTGCTGCTGGTGGCGGCGGCAGCGATGCTGGTAGTGAGGGGGGTCGTCGTGCTTGTCATCGACAAAATGGCCGTGGACGTCTTCGCACGCGTGGTCTTGGAGTCACAGTTATTAAAGGTACCAGTAGGCAGCTCTGCAGAAGCAAAAGGATACTGAGTCGCGCTGCAAGTCGCCCCGGGTGAATTTTCGATAATGCATGGACTTAACCGCGCTCGGATTCGACTTTATGATGTCTCAGATCTCGGGTTCTTTTTTGGGGCCACCTGAATGTGCTCGAGTCTGGAGTATCCAATTCTGCCGTGCTATCCAATTTTTCATTGACACCATACATCTTAATTCAAAGCTGACATCTAAGGGGTTATCGGTTATTCATAAAGGAATAACAATACTGACTATGCAGGATTCTACATCAAATCTGCAGGTATGGGCTTGACCTCAGTGATTGTGAGTTGGGTAGTGCCGGGCCTCGATAATAAAGACAAGGCTTACTGTACTCTAAGTAAATAAGGTGTCAAGTAACAATATCAATAATAATCCAGTCTTCTACATTACATGCCACGCTGGAAGCCTGTACATCTCCGATATCAGTAGCCCTTACCATCTAATCACCAAATGTAGCCACACAGCTCCAACGCAGCTCCTTTGAGTGTGAGACGATTTAAGATTTATGCCAAACCCATCAATTATGAGATTTTTCACACAGAGTCGGGTACCTAACGCCCAAACCCTCAAGCCTAAGCACTACATCTGAAACCCAGACAACTTTGGATGGATTGTTTGGTTGCCCAAGATCCGGTCTACGCCACTACAGTTGAGATTGCTACAGACGTGTGGGAATCATGATGCCACATGTAAGATGAGTACCCTCAAACAACAATCAAACGTACAGCCCGCCTTCCGCACTAACTAACCTTCATTCTACACCTTAAGCTCGAGACCCGTTATAAAGTGATAATGCAAAATGAAATGGGGACTACTGTAATAATAGGGTATTTATTGAGGGGTTATATAGGGATAGTGAAAAATGTAATGGAAACGTCTATAATCATGAACCCTCCGCCAGAAATCCACACGGCAGGTGCGGCCTCTGCCGTGGGGTAGTCGTAGAACCCTTCTGCAGGCATTGGCCTAAGATAGGCTTACCTTTGGTCTCTAAGGGATTTGGAACCCCAGTAGAAATTATAATTTCAGCTAAATATTAGGATTCTAGGTAACAGAAATTCAAAATTAGTTTCAGGAACCTTGTAGTGGTTAGCTAGGAATGAAAGAATGGATCCGTATAGCAATCCGCCATTATAGTGGTTTCCATTTTTTCCATGTCTTCATTCCCGGCTAACGAAAGGTACGAAGATAGCAGTTGCCTAGGCTAGGGACCAGGTTTACAGCTCAGTTTGAGATGTGAGGGCTTTAGAGATTCGAGGGGCGGTTCCCGCGACTGGTGCTAGCTTGCAGAGACTCAGAGAGGGTATCAGGGAATCAGAAGTATCCTTACGCGGTTTAAGGTTTAAGCTTTCACAATTTTGTAGGTTGTCGAGTAGAGTTTGGAGGTTCTCACCAAAGACAAGCACGTACCACCCTAGGGCCTTTACTGTAATCCCTGAACAACAGCAGGGTCCTGCAAACCATATGAGCTGGGCTTATGAGCCGCCAAAGAAAATGCCTGTTACGTGTTGTACTTGGAGGGTCAGGCAACTTAGGAAGAAGGTTGACAATGGGGATGAAGAAGGTTATTCTATGGCTTGCAGGGGTTATAAGTATACTTACTCAGTCCCCCAAAGACCCTCCAAGTAGAGGGTGAACTGGCAGCTCCATGCACCTATAGCTTTCGAGTCGCTACCTGTAATCAATGCCCTAACACCACACCAGGCATAGAAGGCTAGTTCTCTCACAGACCACCATGCAACCCCCCAAAAAAGCCACCAAGTAAAAAACTACAGTAGTCTACAAGGGGCCCGTTTTCAGGTTCCATGTTAGGTTGGTCTAAGGTCCTAACCATGGGCTCCTACCCGTTTACTGGATCCGAACGTTGGTCCCTTGACTGGGATTCTAGCGTTTTGTGGGGCAACAGTAGGTCTCTAATCCAAGGACTTTAGGAGGGACCCGTAATAGAGACCCTTGTAGCTTATGGNNNNAATATGGGGACTACCTTGGGATATAAGGTTATAAAATGACTATATCAGGGTTATGTATGGTAATGGGATTAAGGGTCCCTGTTAGGGGTCCCTCCTATTGTCCCTAGGTCTCTGAGGATTCGAGAATTTGGAAACCCTAAACCCTGCATCCTACAGGGCCTATGCTAAAGCCTAAGCCCTAAAGCCTAAAACCCTAAACCCTAAACCCCTAAACCCTAAACCCCTAAACCCTAAGCCTCTAACCTTGAAATTGGACGACTCGAAAGTTTATGGGTAAGGTTAAGGGTTTAGGTGTTTTTTTGTTTAGGCACCTCTTTTCCTCCCATCCAGCGGTCGGAAAGGCTCTTACGAGCAGTCGGCAAGGGACCCACACTCAGAGGGTAATTTCGAATAATTTCAATTCCCAATTTAAGGCCATGTTTGTACTATTCCCTGTGTAAACCATCATACTCAGAAGTTGCCCCGCAGCATCAAACTGGTACCCTGTATCGAGGAGGGGGATGATCATGAGGTCACATAGTTTGTGTAAGCATGTTTTCGGATTTATTGTTTAGGGTTTAGGGCTTAGGATTTAGGGTTTAGGGTTGAGGTGTTTTGGGGTTTAGGGCTAGAATTCAAATGTCAAATACATGGGCATAGGGGCTGAAAGGCAATACCCGCAATGGAGAACCAAACAAAACATGAAATCGAAACCCTAAACCCTAAACCGCATTTTGGCGATCCCAAGGCGGAAAGCTAGGAGCAAATCACTTCTGCATTACACAAAGCCTCTAAACCCAAAACCCCCAAAAGCGTGGCCTGGACACCTTGTGGTGGAAGCTTCATGCTAGGGTTTAGGATTTAGGGTTTAGGGTTTAGGGATTTGGGGTTCAATGTTCTGTTGCTGGTGCCTAGTAGGGCATCAGGGAATACAATCCCTATATAACCCCTTTTAAAGTATGTACCATAGTCCAAACTATCCCCCTAATAACCCCTATAGTAGTCCCCTATATGATCCCTGATGTAACCCCATTTAGGGAGTTTAGACTATAGTTCATATGTTCCCTTATTCGCTACTATCCCCCAGCAAGCTTTGTAATGCGCCAAGAAGGGATCAAGCTGCATGCATGGAGGAGCTCCTTAAACTCCAAGTCTCAGGAAGTGGACTTCAAGCCCTGAACCCGAAACTCACAACCCTAGATAGGGTTTAGGGTTTAGGGTCTTAAATCCTACACGCCTAAACTCGTATATCCTAATCCCCCTGGCCCCTATATCCCAAGGCAAGGCTCACATCAATAGGCCGCCTCATCCAGAGAGTAGGATCCTGCCTCTTGGAGACAACCTTGGTTCATGGATTGCCCTACCTGGCTTTAGGGTTTAGCGTTTAGGTGGTACAGGGTTGAAGGGGGTTCAGGGTTTAGGGTACAGGGTTGAAGGCTAGAATAGTAGCCCTTTGGGCTAGTTTTAATCGTTTTGGGCTATTATTTTACCTACGTTTGGGGTTTGGGTATGGATAGCTGGGGCTAGTTTTGGCTCATTAAAGCTAAGTTAAGGGTTTCATTCCATGTCGGGTGCATCCGAAATGGAACGAAGCATTGGGCTTTAGGGCAAAGTAGGGTTGAGGGTTTAGGGTTTAGGGCTTACTAGGGCTTACTAGGACTTAAAAGGGCAAGCAGGATATTTATGGCTTGGGGTATACATAGGGCTCACTGCCTACCTCCAGGTTATAAACACTTGCATACACTCTGGCTTACTAGACTTTGTCAAGTGGTTGAGGGTTTAGGAGGTCTGGAGTAAGAGTTTAAGGGTCCAGAATTTGGGCGGTCTCGCGTGTAGCGCCGCGTTTTGCTGTCTTGCTGGTGCCTTTGCTGGGACGAAGGCCTTTCTTGCTGGAAGAAGAACATCACAAGCCCAGTTGGGGAAACCTTGATCCCTAAGTCCAACATCATTTTGAACGCATCACAGTCTGTAGCGCTAGAATGGCTTCCCAGTTCAACAGGGAGAGCCACTTCCAGAGCCCAATGCCGGGTTTAGGGTTTAGACTTTTAGGAAACCCTAAACCCTGAACCCTCAACCCAGAGCCTATGCATGCGCTACCTACAACATCTGCAATGTAATCACCCGGGCCAACGAATTCTCAAGGTATAGCCGCTGAGCCGTTCCATACCAAAACCTACCGTACATACCTACCGCATAGATTATATAGTCCCCCTTAAGTAGATAGAATATGGGATATACGGGGATCTTTTTCTAATATACCCAAGGCCATGTTCTATCTACTTAAGGGGGACCCTAACCCTAAACCCTGAACGGAAACCTTCAAGTAGGTGAACTGGTCCGCATAGCAACCCAGGAAAAGTAGATGCAAGAAGCATGGGCCCCAAGCATTGGTGGGTATAGGGGTTTAGGGTTTAGGGTTTAGAGTTCAGTGTTTAGGGTTTAGGGCTGGGTTTAGGGTTTAGGGTTTAGAGCTCAAGGTTCCTAATCACGAAACAGGTGGTAAAGGTTAAGGGTTCAACGAGTACGATTCAGGATGGAACCTCCTATAGCCTAGGTAGGACAAGGCTTCAAGGGTTTAAAGTTTAGGACAGGCCATTGCACAATTTCTTGCTGTAGGTTCACTGCCAGGTAGCCGCGCCAATCTGTAAAGTAAAGGCTTATAGGTATGTTGGAAGTGCAAGAATTCCTCAGAACCCAGAACCGGAAATCCCAAGTTCAGGTGCATAAATGACTAGAAATAGGCTCTCGGGTGTCCATCCTAAACCCTAAACCCTAAGCCCTTTTAGTATCAAAATACATAGGCACTAAAGCTACAGAGTTTTGGGATGGCAAAAGGATGCCCAAAAAGCCCAATATCCCCTGATTAAGGTATTTACCTCAAATGAGACTAGGATCCATCATAGGATTTAAAGTATATTCCCTAACCAAGGGGTATTTGGGCTTTCTGGCGAATTAATAGGGATCACCTGTGTGTAGTCTTTTGGTGGTTGAGCGCAGCAAGATCAAATTCTTTCTATTAAATACTATACCCCAAAGGAGGATACAACCGCACTCTACATTTTGTACAATCTTCTCCTCACATAAAGATACAACTTACCTACATTAGACTCATCGCCTAAACCCTGAACCCTTCATCGTCCAAGGTGCGCCCGTTGAGCGTGCCCACGCCTTCGCGGACTCGCGGACAGGACCAGTACCAGTGAAGGGATCGTTGGAGATCCTTGAAATTGAGAGTGTCTAAAGGGTTTAGGGTTTAGTGTCCCTAAACCCTAAACCCTTAACCGTGTAGGGTCTAAGGTTTAGGGTTAAGTGCAGGGATGGATAAAGCCGCGAAGCCAATATCCCTCGGTAAGGGCATATACCTTACATCCTATGAGGTGTCCTGGTATCATGTAGGGTCTACTCCTTAGTTAAAGGATTTGGGCTTTCTGGGTTTAGAGGGTTCTTACAAAAGGGAATCCCTTTCAAGGGTACATGATGGGTATAGGGGTTATGTTATATAGAGGTTCGGGTGTAAACTTTCCCGAAAAAAAGAAGTTTCTTTGTTGGCATCCACATGATTAGAATTTAGTAATTTGGAATGGAAAAAGCGTGGAAGCGAAGGTTGCACTGCCCAGACCCTGACATGGCTATAGTTGGCTCAGAAGTACAATCATAATCAGGTTATACTCTCCTAAACCCTAAACCGCACGATAGGTGAGGATTGCAAGAAGATGCTGGGAGTCTAGAAGGGCTTATTTGATACGACTCTCAATTTAGGTGTTGGTGTCTGGCGCTGTGGCATCATGAAATTATGGGAAGCCCTCTGGATAGAGGGAAATGTAAACCCATGATTCTGATGAATCAACCACATCCTTATAAGGGCTCGAGTATTAGGATCCCTAATATCATCCCTATTTCGGGGAGGGGGTGTATAAATCAGGGGTTTGGTTAGGCCCATAAATAAGTCCCTGAGCTGTAATTATAATTCAGCCCCCATCAGCTTTACAATAACCAACGATCCGCATTGTTAGCGCGCTTCCTAAGACCCCCTGACCCTCCAAGTAGGCTTTGCAGTTTTAGGTTTCAATGGTTTCAGCATCTGAGCTGTAGAGCTCACATGCACGGCTAGCTGAGCATGATAAAGATTCGACTGAGGCCCAGGGTTTACGAGGTTACCGTCGGGCGAGGGCCTGCTGCTAAGCTGATCCTGGCACCTGTGCGTACAGTTCTCTTCCCCAATAGAGCTGAAGAAGGCTTACCCGGATTCCACGGTATTGTACTGGTGGTAAAGGACGAGCGAGTGAGGGAACATCGGGGCTGTGGGATTTCCATACGAGCCTCATAGGGATCCATTTCCCCACTCCACCTCAAGCAGAAGAAAAGTATGCTTTGTTTTCGTTGCGTCGTTTTCCTCCCACCCAGTGCGGACTGATGGATTAACAAAGAACCCTCCCAAATCCTACTAAGCGGATTGTTTGCGTTGAGGGTTCATAATTGAGAGGCTTCTGATTCGTGGCGCAAGGCTCCGACCGACAAAACTGTGACCGCAACAGCCAACAAGGCAGCAATGCGATAAAGGCCATAAATTCTGGCAGTATGCTAAACCCTAAACCCTGCTGATTGGAGGGCTCCTTTCACAAGGGCATTGTTGGGTTTCTGGTTTAGGGTTTTGGCTTTAGTGATCTGGGCTCGGGCTCAGCCAGAGAAATTTACGATCAAAGCGGCTGATGGCTTACAAAAAAGAACCTTCACCATAAACCCTGACACCAACCCGTACATTAAGAACACTATAGGAATCATAGACATAATCATGTTTCGGGTTGGGGTAGTCCAAATCACCTTCTTAAACGCTCGTGGGTTCCCTTGCCACGCCCCGTACTACCCCAAGGAGCTTGCCACTGGATTGGGCTTTCGTAGCTCTTGTCATCCCTAATCTGTAGTCCCCCTGAAGGGGTATATGGGAATCTTATTATATTATACCCAAAGCCATATTCCCTATATAACCCAAATATACGATGGCAGCTTCCATTTTCTCTTCCATCATCCCTATATCACCCCAATATATACTATACCCAAAGCCATATTCTATCTACTTAAGGGGGACTACAAGTCTACCTTCGGGGGAACCTAAGGGGGCTGTACAGGGGGGGGTGGCTGGGTGGCAAGGGAGCCCAGGAAACAAAAGTCTGAAGGTGTCTGCTACAGCTTCCGTAGAGGCCAACTTCTCTGGCTAGGAAAGGCCTAGAAACAGAAGCCCCTCCGTCAACATCTCCAATTCTAAGCACACTAGGGGTTATATAGGGTTAATGGAAAAGAAAATGGAACCTCCCATATTGTAATAGGGTATTCTATATTCACCCTAAAGATCTGTAATCCCGACTCCCGAACTCCACCCCAAAAGATCTACAACCTCAATCGCGAGCACCTCTGCAGCCAACTCCTATGAATTTGGAGCCCTGGATTCCGGTCGCGCAAAACCCTAAACCCTGAACCCAAAACCCAATAATTAGGTACTTGGGATTTGGGTAATAGTAATTATATGCCGGTTTTGGGTAAGTATATGATTATTGGGTACTTGGACCTTTAGGGGCAGAAAGGAATTATGAGGCCAGTGGTTTCCTATAGGGTCTGGCCTATCTGAGGGGCCTTCAGGATCTACCTGAAAAACCGAAGAATTCTCAATTGCCGAGCCCCAATGTTAAAAGTCCAAACGCCCTGAACTAAAACTCCACTAGCGGTCCAAGTTAAAACTCCACAGAGGCCTTTTTTTGAGAGAAACCCTGGGTCTTAAAGTCTACAAACAACGCCTTTGTTGGGCCCTAAAGTCTATAAATAATACCTACGTCGAGCCTCAGCGAAAGGCAAAGCCCCGAACGCGAAACCCCAAACCCTCAAACCTCTAAATGCCAGTCCCAGCACTTGTGGCTGAAGCGATCAATGCCCGCTCCTGCGTGCACCTGCGCGTGCCACACTTAGAGCTTCAAGGTTCAGGGTATAGGGTGTTGGCGTTGGATTCAAGGTTTCGGGTTCATGTAGGGTGTTTAGTTCGCCTAAACCCTAAACCCTAAAAGCTATTCCCCAACATTCCCCAATCCTCCCTAAAGCTCCCCAAGGTTCCCTTACGGCTCATCAGTACCAGCCCCCCTTGGACCCACCACCGCAAAGGCCTCCCTAAACCCTAAGTATGTATGTATATATGTATATATATATATGTACATACTTAGGGTTTAGAGTTTAGGGCTTAGGGTTTAGGGTATGTACTTGGTATGTACTTGAGTACCAAGGGTTCCTACATAGACCCTGCGCGGACTCAGTATATGCTAAGGGGTTCTTCTCGAAAGTCTGGATACCCAAGCCACCCTGAGGAGATGCATGGGGATTGTAATAGGATTTTGGGAGCTGCTGTCATGGATTATGTGGAACCCTAAGGGTCCAAGGACCCAAATAATAGGGCTTTAGGTCCCAAATATTTGGGCCCTAAAACCCTGTTATCTGGGTCCTTGGACCCTTAGGGAAAATGATTTAGAGACACTCCCACATAGGTGCCCGAAGTGCTTGGGAAAGACCCTAAACCCCTAAGCCCTAAACCTTAAACCCTAAAAGTCTGCAAAGTCACAAGACGCGTAGCCCCTAACAGTTTGGAACGCCCAAGTAAGAAGATCAAACATACTTGGAGTGTCTAAACCCCTAAACCCTAAACGGCCCTAAACACTAAGCCCCTAGACCCCTGGACCCCTAAGCCCTAAGCCAAGTTCAAGGGATGGCTGCCTTAAGGGCGGTATGGCTCCTGGAGCAACAGCCTACTGGGTTGCTGTGAAGGAATCTAAATTAAGTTACTGTAATATGGGTATAAGTTAGGAGGACCCCCCACCCTGTAATAGTGGTATATGAGGAATATAAGAGGACCCTAATATAATCCTTATTATCCCCTTTAGTCACTATTACAGGGTGGGGGGTCCTCCTAAGGTCAACTCTTAATGGCTAATAGCCATGATACACTGACAATTTAACAGGGTTGGCTACAGTAATAATCTTGGTAAACGCAAAACCAATATTAGTAATGATTGTCATAGTAATAGTCAACACCCGCCATATTCCCCTGATCGTTTAAGTTCGGAAGCTGTGAAGCTTTCGCAGCTTGAAGGCATAGCTCGAAACAAACGCACCCTAATGTACACCCAAACTTAAACTCTAAACCCTAATGCCGAAACCCTAAACCCTAGACATTCAACACTAAGCTCTGAGTCGCCCGGAAAAACCCACGATCTCAGGCAAAAACACTTCACAGCCCCTGCTTTGCCCTTTGAAAGCGGAGGGAACCTAAGCCCTAAACCCTAAACCCACCCATCAGGGAAACTTCAGGTGATCTGAGTTTTGCTTGGGGTAAGGTTTGAAACTTCGGGGTTGAGGCTTAGAGTGTAGGATCTAGGCTTTTGGGTGCATGATTTCGTGTTTGCAAATAAAATCTTGTGATTCGGCGTCCCAAATTCAAATGGAGACCACGTACATGCCTTTCTTTGAAAGGACAGGCCCTTTTATTGAGCAGCTGAAGAGGAAACAAAGAACAAGCAAATGGTGCTGCATGAGCGAAAACACCACAACAACCTTGATCCAAACCCCAAACCCTAAACCCGAATCAGTTCTTCTGACTCCTGTTATGGCAGGTCTACGGATTTCCAATTCGGAAAACAACTATCCCTTGAGCATACAGCTCTCGACTAAGGCTATTCCTCATAAATCCTTTAGGTGAACCCCCCTCCCTGTAATAGTGACTATAAGGGATAATAAGAATGATAATAGGGTCGTGTAATATTCCTATTATGCCGCACTATTACAGGGTGGGGGGTCCTCCTTCGACAGTACGTAAATCCTAGCTGTCCTAAATCCAGAGGTTTGGGGTTTAGCGCGAAGGGTTACTCTTCAGGCAAGGAAGATACCTCAAATCACATCTAGCACCCTAAACCCTAAACCCTAAACCCTAAACCCTAATGACCCAAGAAATCATCTGTAACGGCGAGGCTCTTGGCTCAGGGCTATGAAAGGGAGTAGCTCTCGCCATCACCATACGAAACAAGATGGAACCCAAGATGCGCGTGGATGTGGCGTGGGTCCCGTTTAGTCTGCGCAGGCGTTAGACGAACTTCGTGCCTGTGCCTCAAAACAACACATCCCCGTTACACCTGCGGACTGGGTTCAAAATATTGCCTGCCCCCTCACACCCAGGACTTCAGGCCTATTACTTCTTATCTCTCCTTTGAAGGCTAGAGGTCCATAAGCCCTCCTTATTTGGGCTCTTTGTGGTGCCTAGGGAAGGAACAGAAGTTGCCCCACGAAAGCTCTGAAAGCATGTTGCCCTGGAAGCAGTAGCCAGCGCTGGAGCAATCGTTGGGGCAGCCTGAGCACAATGTAGGCTGTAATCCTCTCCCCCTAATACTCAAACCCCCCGACCCCCCGTCCAATATAAAATACGCCCCATTGTGGTATATTATCGTATGTTGGGAGTATCTAATATTAGTGGTGGGGTGGGTGTGTTTAATATTCGAGGGAGGAGATTGGTTAAAAAGCATCTCTCTCAAAGCAGCCTCTTGTTTCAAGCACGCTCCCCTCCGGATCGCGCTGTCACTCTCACATCAGCAAGGGACCGGAAACCATGTTCAAAGTTACAGCGCAGCTCTGGCCCATGTCAAATTTATGCTCGATGCCCAGTCCTGCCAGATGAAAGCTTGTACCAGAAACCCGCTACCCCCAAACTCCAAAATCCACGGCTGATCACAACCCAGCACACGTTTGCAAAGGGCTTGGAATAGGAAGAGTGCTGAGGGGCTTAGAATCCAAAAGCATTTGGGCTCTCTATGCGAAAGCTCCCTATGCAAATGCTGATTCTACTACTCTGACTGCAATAGTACAACTGCTAGTGCTACCAGAATGCCTGCTACGTACTACTACTCCTGATACTAATTAATGATAAAAATACTCAATACTGCCACTGCTGGGGCTAACACCGCCTCCTGCACCACCACCACCACCACCACCGCCGACGCCACCACCGCTATCGCCGCCGCCGTCGCTGCCGCCGCCCCGCCGCCGCCATCACCATCACCGATAACAACAACCCCCACCATTTTCCCCACCGTTATCCGGCTGAAAACATATAGCTCCTGAAACAGCACCCCAGAAGCTTGAGAAACCCCCCACAGTGGACCGGATACTAAACATTGACACTATAGGCTGCCATCATGCTTCGTAGCATTACGAACACCCCCCAGCAATAACACCCTAATTTGGACAGTATTTGTTACTAGGGGTGGGCAAGTTTTATCATCAGAGGGGAACTGGCAATCATGCCACATACTGTTCGGACAAGCAGCGCTGGATGTGACACGCTGCGCCGTGCCAGCCCGGCTGGCAGATGCACTTTCCGTGGAGGCACATTCCACCTGAGTTTCTTTTGCAGCTCATGTGTACCAAGGCTCTCCCAGCTTACATCTTGGATCCATAAACCCTGCATCTCTGTCTGCAGCCTACACAGCCCTGAATACTTACCAGTAGTATGGTCCTAGATCCCCTGTACAATTCTAGTATAGGGAGCCTCCAACGAACCTCCAAATGATGTCGGTGATCATTCAACCTTCCCTCTACATGGCAATCCCTATAAGCCGTTCCATTTCATCTTCCATCTGTTTCCATTTGATTCTCCATTATTCTCTCCCCAAGCCCGAAATCTCAAATAATGTTGCAGTTTCCATCTTCTTTTGCATTCCCTGTACAATCCGTGTATTATCCAGTTATCGAAGGCCCTGAACCTAAACCCCAAATGCCTGAACCCCTAAAACCCTAAATCCATAAACCCTAAATCCCTAACCCCTAAATCCCTAAACCCTAAATCCCTAACCCTGAACCCTAAATCCCTGAAACCCTAAACCCTAAATCCTCAAACCCTAAATTCCCTAAACCCTAAAACTTAGATTTCCTCAAAGGCACGGCTATGGCAGTTGCTGGGGCAGAGCGGCATGTCGCACATACTTCCTGGCTCGACAGGCTCTTGGCTTGAATTGGGTTTAGGGTTTAGGGTTTAGGGATTAAGGGGTTTAGGGTTTTGGGATTAAGGGGTTTAGGGTTTAGGAGTTTAGGGGTTTAAGAGTTTAGGGTTTTAGGGCCTTAGGGTTTAGGGTTTAAGGGGTTTAGGGTTTAGGAGTTTAGGGGTTTAAGAGTTTAGGGTTTTAGGGGTTTAGGGTTCAGGGTTTAGGGTTTGCGGTTTAGGGGTTTAGGGTTTAGGATTTAGGGATTACGGATTTAGGGTTTAGGGTTTAAGAGTTTAGGGTTTAGGGTTTGGATTACAGATTACCTAAAAATCGAGCAATCTTCCGGTCAGTAGTAACTGCCCCCAGAGCAGTAGGTATAACCTATGAAAGTATAGGTAATTGGGGCTACAAAGTACGGTCTAGAAGTCATGTGCAGAGAAACTCTTAGAAAGTAGTAAGGTTTGGGAGCTTGCGGTTGGAAGCATCAAGCATGGGGGGCACTTGTTTTTCCCGTTGCTCTCTAGGTGCTGATGCACGCGACATGACCTTCGTAATTGCTTCATGAGATGTGTTAAACCCTAAACCCTAAACCCTAAATTCCAAACCCTAAACCCCTAAAACCCTAAACCCCTAAACCCCTAAACCCCTAAACCCTCCCAAGGAGGCCTTTTCGTGCTTTGAGGTGGGGATGGGTGAGGCGGTCATAAGTTGCACGAAAGAGTCGACTTTTCCTATACACTCCCTAGGGCTCCAGTTACCTAAATAGTAGGTTACTGGGCTAGGTAACTATAGGGTATGTAGAACCCAGTTCCCATTATTTAGGTAACTGGAGCCCTAGGGACTCCTAAGTCCATCTGATTTTCCTTGTTCTTCCGCATGTGATTTTCCGTCCTTGGGGACAATACCCCCAAAACCGGTGTAGGGCTTAGGGCCCTAGAAATTGCCCAGTCTTTAATCCGAAGAATAATACCAAATACTAAGCTCCAAAACCCTAACTGTGTAGCCATGATCTTTTCCCAGTCTCTCAGCCAGTTGACCATGCAGCGAGAACAAGACAAAGACGTTTAGTGTCTGGGCTTTAAGCGTTTAGGGTTTAGGGTTACGTTATTTGGAAATCATTCTCAAAAGACAACAGTAAAGTGCTGTGTTTCTGCCCAGCTCAAAAGCAGAGATTTTGCCGCATGCTTTGCGAACACTCCAGGTGCGTGCACCCGATCGTAAACTCAAGACCCTAATCCCTGAACCTGCCATATCCGGCCCCTCAAAACAGGAAAACCAAGATGGGCCCTAGAGATATGTGAGCTACTGTCTAAACTCCTAGTATCCCCTTAATAACCCCTGTAGTAGTCCCCTAGATTCCCCCCTTTAAGGAGTTTAGACTATAGCTGTGACAAATAGAAGTCTGAGCAAAGGCACCTCCTTCAGGGTTCAAACATTTGGTTTCCCCAAAATGGGGGAAATATGGGGCCCCGTATTATAGTAGGAACCTAAATTTAGGATCCCGTATTGACAGCAATTTAGGACAATCCCCATGTATTGTTCTGGCAGAATCCCAAATCTCTGCAAGAGGTCGCCAATGGAGCTACAGGACGCAACAGTCCTCATGCCCTGACCGCGGAGCATTTCTGGCAGTAGCCCGGTAATGCGGCGACACCCTAGCCCTGAACCCTTAACCCTCGACCCTAAACCCTGAAACCCTGAACATTGAACCCTTAAGCCTCAACCCCAAACTCTAAAGCCTAAACCACAAAACTTGCATGACCTCAGCACCCCAACCCTTGGGCATGAACGGAGTTTGATACCACAAGGTCATGCAGGATTTGCAGTATCAGGAGTGTCTCTGATGGTTGGAGAAGTGAATTGGCACTCATCCCGAAGAAGCAGAAACATCATAAAGCAAGTCATATGAGCTATAGTCTAAACTTTTTAAAGAGGGGTATATTAATGATTATATAGGGGAGTATTACAGGGGTTACTCAGGGGGATACTAGGAGTTTAGACTGTAGTTCATATGGGTTATAGGAGAAGTCACATGAGAGGTCATCTTAAGTATTGTCCCTTTCTGGGCCCCCATTAGGATACAGCCGAAAATATTCAGGGTACTCCTAAACCACAAGGCTCACAGCCCTGCACAGGAAACAGCCACCTCCCCCAAATAATACCCCCCCCCCCCCACACACACACACCCTAATCATGAATACACCAGCCAATATAGTACAATGACATACTAGCTATAGTCTAAACTCCTAGTATGCTCCTTAGTAACCCCTATATGTAGTACTCCCACATATATAACCCCTTTTGAGGAATTTAGATTATAGCTCATATTAAGGAGGAAATCCCCTGAACCCTAAACCCTGAACCCTAAACCGCGTGAGAAGGCTGGGGGGTTGATAACCCAAGGGGCGGTGACTGCTCCACACCTTGCACTCGCTGTGAGCCCAGAGGGGGGTTAGAGGGTTTAGGGTTTGAGAGTTTAGGGTTTGGGTGTTTGGGGTTTTGGGGGTTTAGGGTTGAGAGGTTTAGGGTTTGGGGGTTTAGGGTTTAGGGTTTGACCCCTAGTAGTAAGTTTTCCCAGTGTGGTACATTCTGAAGTACGGGACATATCCAGTATTACAGGGAGGAGATAAAGTTGAACAATCTAGGTAGGTGTCCAGTATCTAGGGTTGATCCAAGGTTCACCTTTCAGTTTCTCTTGGGTTTGGTATTACCCTGAAGGGTAATTAAAGGTGGTCCGCTGGACAGGTAGTCACATACTTGAGTGCTTTAAGCATCATATCACCTAAAGGTGCTACTTGCCCGTTTGCTGGCCTGTCCAGCCCGCATGACATTCACAACGCCCAGATTCCTCGCATTTTCCGTGGCCACCTCAGCCGCAACATTGAAACCCTCTGAAGGCGAGCACCCCCCGCCCTAAACCCTAAACCCTGTAGCCGCGTTTTGGCGGGATTGCAGTCTTTAATTTGACCCGTCCGGGAGATTCGCATTAGCTTGAGGGAGGGCAGCTTCAGGGCAAACAGTCTTCCGTTCTGTTTTCTTGATTTTCAAAGGGAAACCGCCTCGCCTCCCTTGGTGACCTTAACATCGTTTAGTCGGTTGACGGTTTTCGTTGGGGGGGGTTCATGTTCACACCAATCTGCCAATACGACAACCAGGTCAATCAAGCAACCCGAACATGCAGGATGCAGCTCTCGCAAAGAGCCATATCACGGGCAGCTAGCTGGGTGAAAGGGATGGCACACATGTAAGGGTCAATGCTTGCCCCAAAAAGAACTACATGAGGCTTCCATAGGGCCCGCACCAGGCTTTTGCTAGCTTTCACCTGGAAACTCCCCTTTCCTTGCCATGAACTTAGGAAACTTCACATCTATTCCTATCCGGAATTTCTACTAGGCCCTTCCGCGATCCTGCTGAAATTATGAGACAAGATTCCAAACGACTAGGGAGAAACGATGCATGTTCTCAACTTCCTTAAACAGAACCCATACTCATCCAGAACACTTGTCTGTGCTATCTAAGACGGAACTCTTTCTACCCCCTGTCTGAAACACTCTAGTCATTGCAGAGTCCACTTGTGGATTTCATATCACTTTGGGTGAGGGTGTCTACCCGCAATCCTTGCATGTGATCGCGGGATTGGACTTAAAACCATCCAGGACTTCTGCGTATGTCATCTGCATCGCATCCCTGCAGATCTCCAGTCTCTATGCAATCCTTAGACAGCCTTTCCAGAACATCTCGCTAACTATGTATATGCTAGTGGCATGCTTCTTGTCCAACCCTAAACCTTGAACCAGAAGGGACTTTACCGGGAACCCCAAACAGGGAACCCCAAGAATATAGTAGGAATATAATGGGAAGATACCTACCAGAGTCCTTATGTTCTATTATATTCCTAATATATTCTTGTCCCTTTACAACCCAAATCCCGCAATGCTGATCCCTAGACCCCACTCACTTTCCCCTACTTGGCTCTTGAGTTTCCTGGTCCCGAACAGCTTAACCCTTGAAACACAGTAGGTATATATATATATATGTAATATGCCCCAAAGTTTAAAAATATATATATATAGTCCTCTCGGAAAGAAAGCTTATATATAGTCCTCTCGGAAAGAAAGCTTATAAATCAAAACTCTAAACCCTGGTCCCTGAATCCAATTAAGCCCTAATCGCTAAACCCAAATCCTAAACCTCAAAACCCTAAACCAAATTCCACAACGCTTCGTGAAGCTGCGCCACTACAGTTTGCCTCACACTTGGCAGCCTGCGGCGCATGGGGCTTCTGCAGCAGCGACGCGGAGGCTTCTGCCCCTCGGTAGTGGGTACATGGGGGTTCCTTGCAACAAGGGGCATGAGGGACCTTGAACATAGATGGGGTTTGTGAAGGGCAAAGGGATTCTGCCGGTTTCTATTCAGGATTCTTGCGGGGCACCCGCTCCGTCACAGAATTTGGAGCAGCAGCAATCCACACAACAAATGCCATCGTCTTTGTTTAGTGTGACCATAGTGGTATAGCAAACAATAAAACAACATCAGTCGAAACAACACCGTAGTGATTTGGGCAATTATCATGAGCTGTGGTTGAGACCTCACAACTTCAAGACTTATGACGTGTATATGTAATGTCGCAGAGCCTCGCAATGAAGGCGCTGGGAGCAGCTCTGCTGCCGTTCGGCTGACGGCCAAAACGGCCTGGCCGTCCGGAGATCGATGTACAGTAGGAGCTTCAAGAAGTAGTATGGAGTTAAGGATTTGGGCTTAGGGTTTCGTAGGAGATGGAAAGAATATGGAAACTACCATCTCATTCAACTAGAACAGGGCTTGGGGATAGACTTTACTATGTTCTTGCCAGAGTTGTTGCGAAAACAACCCTACACCTTAAACCCTCTTGGAGCCTTTCGAAGAGTTGTTCATGCATGCAGCTTCGGGGGGACTACTTGGTTTGCGGTTTAGGGGCTACTTGAAGGCTTCTTTCTGAAAAGCTACATGGCGGTTGAGGTTTGAGGTTGCGAGTTGCGAGGGCTTGTTTGCATAAAGCTCGCATAGATAGGGCTACAGCGGCTGTGTCCTGACACAGAGGTCCCTCCCGCCGAGAAAACACAATGGCTACACAGTCAGGGTTTAGGGCATGGGCTTAGGGTTTAGGACTGTTACTGGCCAAGTAATCACAAAGTTCAATCCGGAAATACGCACGTTTTCGGACTATATTCTGTAGCCCACTCGTCCTAGGATTAAAAACCCTCCCTCCCCCGAATGTTTCAATTTTCCGAATGTGCGAGGGGGAATATCTAATGTTACCGGCGATTATGAACCACAGTTCAAGGTGAAGTCAGGTGAGGTCTGCACGATACATTTGGGCAGCTGCTGCTGCCCGTGGCCCACTCAAAATTATACTCTGGCTGAGGTAGGTAGAATATACGGTTTAGGGTTTAGGTTTTTTAGGTTTAGGACTTAGAGTACAGTCCCTGTTAAGTAGACAGAAGATGGGGTTTAAGGCTTTTTGGTCTAGGGTCTAGGGTATAATCCTCCTGAATTAGACTGATATGGGGGTATGTGGGAACCCTATGATGATATTGGGCAATTCCATATTTTATCTACTCAAAGCGGACCATACCAGGAGAATGTCGAAACGTTCCGAGTTCTGGTTGATCTGAAGCCATTTGAATCTGGGAGTTGATTGCACGGAGATCATGCAGAAATATGTCCATCACCACCGATTGTGGTCATCACCAGTGGCAACCCCAAAACCTTCAACACTGAAAACTTGGCCCTAATTACTAACACACCCCATACCCTAGGCCCTGAACCTGGTATGTCGCTAATTACCCCTATAGACCTGCAAAGACCCAATATATGTATCCCTATATAAGCTATAGTCTAAACTCCTAGTATCCCCCTGAGTAACCCCTAGACTGGTCTCTTGTATAATCCCCTATGAAACCCTAAACCCTATATAATCCCCTCGATAACTTTTATAAGGAGTTTAGACTATAACGTTCACTTCATATTAAGAACTACCCCTACATTTATGAAATCCCGAGCCCGGAACACAATTATAATTCCCCCACGATTATAATATCCTC
>CAJNIZ010001938.1:16413-27544 GCA_905231905.1 Symbiodinium pilosum | reverse complement strand
AGAACTTTCAGCTATAAAGCCAGATACTAGCAAAGCTATAAGTTCATGAAAGCCAGATACTAGCTATGGATCCGTGAATTCCGTCAAGCCCGTGAAATCCGTAAAGTCAGAGAAACTAGCTCCAAAAAACAACCTTTTTTTCGAGATTATTAGAAACCATACGGTCCGTCGATTTTTGTGGGGGGTAGTCCAGCGATCCTTAGTAAGGAAATGTATCGGGGGTTCGGAATAATAACAACTTCCAACAGCCGTCCTAATTTTGGAGATTTTTAAAAAAGGATCTGTTTGATAAGCCGTGAAATCCGTAAAGTCAGAGAAACTAGCTCCATGTAAACACCTTTTTCGGGATTATTAGAAACCATATGGTCCGTTAAATTTTGTGGGGGGCAGTCCAGCAGAGCCCCGGATCCTCTCTAAGGAAATTATCTAGGGGTTCAGAATAATAAAGACCCCGCCAGTCGTCCTAATTTTGCAGGTTTAAAAAGAATTTGTATTTGAATTCCGGGAAATTTAAAAGGATTTGTACAAATTCAAAAGGTCCAGAGCTTTCAGCAGAGCTATGAATCCGTTGATTAGATTAATTGGTTTAACTTGAACCTAGAGTGATTTTAAGTAGATTTGCAATTGAACTTGAATAGATTTTAATTAAACTGTAATTAGATTTCAATTGCCTTGACAATGAATTAGCTTTCACTTGGTTCGAATCGGATTTCATATGATTTTGAATAGGGTATCATTAGGTTTGAAAGTGGGTTTCATTAGATTTTCAATTGGTTTCAAGTGGTTTGAATTTGATTTCAACTGGTCTGACTTGAGCCGTAATTGATTTTATTTTAGATAGGTTTCCAATTGAATTTCATTAGGCTTTAAGTAAGTTGCAATTAGATTCGAGGTGATTTGAATTAGGCACTAATCAGTTCAAATTTTTCAATTACACCGAATTAGATTTCTATTAGTTATGGATAGCTTTCCAATTGGTTTAAAAAGGTTCTGAATAGATTTTGATGCTAATGGCGATGCCGGTACAAGCGCGAATACGAAATCGAATACCAGCTTCAAGGCTGCTGCCGAGATTCCAGGTTTTTATCGATTCTAATTGCGCGGCAAATTTTTGGGGGCGGCCGCGACTAAAGAGAAACGTCAATTGTTCCGGGAAGGGCCCCCATCAAGGGTGCCACATTACAATGGGATATGTAGGGTATGGAATATGGGATATATGGGGATCTTATTATAATATACCCAAAACCATCTTCTATCTACTTACGGGGGACTATAGTTTCGGTCTGTGTTTAGGGCTTAATGTGCGTTGGCGGAAACCCTAAACCCTAAACCCTAAACCCTAAAGCCTAAGCCCTAAACCCTAAACCCTAAAGCCTAAACCCTAAACCCTAAAACCCTAAACCCTACACCCTAAACCCTGAACCCTTGTTCTTGACTCTTAGAGTTGCTAAATGCGCTCAGGTAAACTATTTTGACTCGCACGAGCAAAGAGGCTTTCGGCGAGAGGATGGGCAAGGTGCAGCCCTAAACCCTAAACCCTACACGTTTAGGGTTTAGGGTTTAGGGTTTTAGGGTTTTAGGGTTTAGGATTTTAGGGTTTAGGGTTTTAGGGTTTAGGGTTTCGGGTTTAAACCCTGAATTCTGCAGTCGTGTCGCTACGATCAATCACTGCTGTTGCAACAAAAGTGAATAGAGATGACAACATTCTCAAAGCCGACTGTTGCACCATCTTTGCTGTTATAATGCTGAGTCCATTCTTGCTGCTACACCTGTAGCATCTGTGGTATTTTTGCTGCTACTACTACTACTACTACTACTACTACTGCTACTGTTTCTGCTACTGCTGCTATTACTACTTCCTGTGTGGGATGCGCCCCGTCCTGAAAAACTATGTTCCCTCAAAACCTTGTGCTGAAATCTTGTAAGCAGGAAATCCTCCGTTTCGCTGCGTTTTCGGACGTATGGAATTCCTGGAAGCTCTTTGTGGAGGGTCGGTGGGTATGGTGGTGTTCGCAATGCGAACATGCATTAGCGACGCTGGTTTACAGCATTTCTGCTTGGGGCATGCTTGACCGCAACATCCTGTGCCCACTACCCCTTTGTCTTTGCCGCCACTGCCGCTGCTACAAATATTGCTGCTGCTGCCGCTGCAATTGCTGGTGCTCTTACGGTTGCCCTTACGGTTGCTCTTGCGGTTGCTGCTGCTGTTACTCCTCCTCCTTGCCTTGCGGGCGCCACTGCTAGCACTGCCGCTGCTACGGCGCGACTGCGGCTGCAGTACTCATGGCTTTTCTTCACATTACTAGCTTTTGTTCGGTGGATTTGCAGGCAATGCTCGCTGGGAACTTCTTGTGCGCCCCACAGCTGACGTAGTCCCCCTTGCAAAGTCGAGACAAAAGGAGGATGGAGGCATTCCAAGAACTATACATATGTAGATTTATATAAGTACAAACCTGAAGAAGTAAATAAATATATATATATATATCACATGTATATATATATATATCTCATATATATATACCATATATCATGTGTATATATACAAGATACGCTACTTGCTTTTCTTAGAGTAGGGGGGGGTTGACTATCGGCAAGATTGGATTGTCATAGGCAGCCATACTGGGGCTCAGCGTCTTCTTGCTTCCGGCATCGGCGAGGCCTGGGCAAGCTGTCTAGTTTGGGCTTTCTCGAACATGGGGTAATGACTCTTGGGGACCATAGAGATATTGGGGGATTACCAACAGGGTTATGAGGTCTGTACCAAGAGCTTTGTGAGGGCTATCTATCAGAAACTCCCCGTTGGCTTTGTTTGGCCCAAATGTTGGGTTTCTAGGTGGCTTTCGTCCCTTCGCAACAGTAATTTAGGCAACACTCTGAAACTGCGGAGGCAGAAACAATGCTTGTATATTATTAGGACATTATGGGACATTATGGGATATTATGGGGTATTATGGGATATTATGGGATATCATGATATATAATAGGTTTAGATCTCGTGGCCTTGCCAGGCAGACATTGTATGGTGGCTTCGTCACCATGCTGGAACCCGTCATGGTCTGGGCCATATTGGGATGAACTGCCAGAGATGTCTGATAATAGAAACAAGAATAACAATGACAACAGTAATGATAACAACAATAGTAATAAGAATAACAAGAATAGCGCTAATCATAACAATTGATATCATACTAATATGTGATAACAATAATAGATGTAATAGTAATAAGAAAAATAACAATACTAGTGCTAGTAATAACAAGAACAATAATGCTCTTCCCACCACGGTGAAAACCTGAAAATAGTGATCCCTAAACCCGAAACCCTAAACCCTAAACCGCGTAAAAGTGATGCCCAGGCTGTGGCTTCGTCCCTGGACCTTGACATTGGAACTGAGGTGCAAAGACTTTATGCGGCTGCCTGAGTCAATCTTAGGGGGTTATGGGTTTAAGGTTTAGGGTTTATATTGAATTCATGGAAAAATCATGAAAATCATTATATTATAATGAGGTATATAGGGGTCATATTGGGATAATGGAAAAAAATGAAAAATGCAATGCTATTTAGGGTTAAGGGTTTAAGGCGAAGCAATGTGAGGAGTGTTTCAAGATTAGAAGTTCTTTGTCTTACTGCGTGTGAGTAGGGAGTAAGGGAATAGCATCCCTATGTACGCCCCCCCAAACTAACATGGAAACCCATATAGTTGCATTTTGGAGGGACTGTAGTGTTACAGGGCCCTTTTTGGGTTTCCATGTTAGTTTCCGGGAGTGTAATCCTTCTACAATATATTCCCGTATTCCCTACTCACAGTCTTAATTCTACAGGAAACTCCTAGGGTTTAGGGTTTAGGGTTGGGTTCCAAGTGTGGGCTCTTCTTGCGGTCTGGAGCCCAGACATCTCTGATGGCCCTCCCCATACAATTCCTCATGATGGGCCCGAAATAATAAGGCTGATAGTACGTTGGGGTATATTGGGGTCCCTCTCATTGTAGAAACTGTCATATATTTGTTCCGGGGAACTCTCTAAAAGGGCCCGCTAGTTTTTCGGAAGTCTTGGCTTGTCGGTGATGCAAGCACGTGTGGCCTTTTTGAAGGCTGCACCAGATCGACCTGCAAAAAGCAGGTCATCACCCATATTTGGAATCTAGAAGTGGCAAGTTGTTAAACCCCTGAATGCTGAGCCCAAACCAGACCACTATAACCCCAGTACATACCCTATTAATTATACTATAGTAGTTTCCATTTTATTATCCATTATCCCAATATAACCCCTATATAATCCCAACATATACCCTATTATAATATAGTAGTTTTAGGGCCCCCAGACAACCCTAAACCCTAAACCCTAAACCCTAGGGCCCCTGAGGCATTAAACATCTTCGCTCTTGCTGTGTTGCTTGCGGTGGCGGGCAGCTCAGCCATCCTAGTCTTGGATGCTCGAGAGGACTTATCAAGTAGGTTTAGGGGGTTTAGGGTTTAGGGTTTAGGGTTTAGAGTTAAAGATCTTGGGCTTTTAGGGGTCATGGGGCTTTTGATGAATGTAAGTCTGCTTACTAATTCCGCCCAAGCATCTAAGAGGGAGAGCCATTGTGTGAGACACTTGCCTCCTCTGTCTGGAGGTTTATTCTGCGCTTCAAAAGTAGGTTGCTGCCTCAGTTACTGCCATGCTAGCACCACTCTTCTGCAGACTGGCAGTGGGAGCTCGGCAGTTAATCCTAAGGCCCTGGGAGCTCGCGAGGGCTCGTTAGACAAGCGTCGCACTTTCACCTGCGAATTAGTCGTAGGCTCGTGCCATTTGAAACTCGGCCCGCTTATGGGGTTTGATCAGACCAAAATAACCACAGCAGTGAACCCTATTTCCTAAGCCCGAATCCCCAAACTCGAATCCCTAAACCCTTCTCCCTAAACCTTAATCTCCCCAGCCACAACGCCAGATGGCACGATGCATTATTGTAAATCTGCGCTGTCCCATCTGCTTTGCAGACTGGGGCAGCAACTCGGCGCAGCAGTTTCAACATCGGGCTTATCGCTCGAAATGTACATTAAGCTTCATAGGCTTGGGATGGTGCACAAGCGTCGACATCGTGACGCATCTGTGCCAGCTCCCGGATAATGATTTTCACTGCAGGCGCTTAACACCGCTGCCGAGGTGTACTGTAGTGACGGTAGTGGCTGCAAGCAGCACGCCAGCAGCGTCTTCCGCTGACTTTGCGCGCTGCAGCGATGGGCTATGCAGCCACTTTGGATCACCGTAGGACAGCTCAAGATGTTCATGGGAAGACCTTCATACTAATTCACGCTCAGCTGGGGTATTAAAGATGGGCATGGGGATTATAAGGGTGTTCGCAAGTATCATTTGTTTGAGCCATCCCCGCACTCCTAGCTAAGCAGATGCACGTTCGAGCCCTCAGACCTGATGCATGGATGCGAAGCTAACCCGAACTCTGCACGCAGTTGTCACAAGGGCTTATCCTATGGCTTCGCGCCTGATTGCAAGGATTTAAAGATTTTCCCGATCATTGGTGGTTAGTAAGGTATAATCCCTATAACAATCCTTGCATTCATGCCTTCATTCCATACTGCCCAGCACTGGTACCCAAAGCCCAAACACTACGATTTCTCTTTTCCATTCCCGACTAAGCACCAATAACTTCAGGGTTGCCGGTCCTAGTCTGGCGTGGCCCAATATGGAGCAGCGCTGACCGGACGAAGGGTGCCGGCGGCGGCGCCCAGACAGGCGATGCTCCAGCTTTTGGGTTTGGGGTGTAACTCATACTATTCAGGGTTCAGGGTTCAGGGTTATATTGGGGTTATATTGGGATAATGGAAAAAAATGGAAACTACTATTTAAGGTTAGGGTTTAGGGTTTAGGGTGTGTATCAGTGTGAGCGCGGTGGGTGCGCTTCTATATTAGAGTCAGGAGCGCACCCACTCTTCGCACGCTCGCATAGCCAGAGGTCCCACCCCGACCACCCTAACTATTCTCAATTAGGGTTTAGGGTTCCTACCCCCCCAAACCCGAGCAAGGGGGGCTTTTCCTTTCTCCCCAGTTCTGCTGTTCACCACGCAGCCAGCATTCCCAGATGGCGCATTGTTGAGTTTCAAGCAAAAAAAAGTCCAGCAACGGATCAGGGTAGCGGAGGCCTTGGCCGGCCTCCACGCGTGGATCTTGCCAAATGCTTTAAAAAGTCCCAAGACGCATCATGATGGTAACGGGCTGCTTCCTCATTTCTCTTCTCCCCAGTTCTGCTGTTTACCTCGCAGCAACCGGCATTCTCAGATGGTGCGCTCTAGGATTCGAAAAACGGATAGGGGTAGCGGAGGCCGTGGCCGGCCTCCACATGTGGATCTTGCCAAATGCATGAAGAAGTCCCAAGAAATATCATGATGAGATGACAAGTGAAGCCAACCGCAGATTGGAAAAGAGTGTGTGGAGAGCGACGCAAACCTGAGTGGTCTGGGAGGTCATTAAAACGTCTGGGGGGTTGCTAGGCCCTTGAAAAGGTTCTTCAGGCAAGCCTTGTTGGCGGTCTGGTCTGAGAAGCCTGGAGGCCCCCTGAAGGCCTTCAAAACCCGCCGGAGCCCTGGAGGCCCCTGCGAAGCCCCTGGAAGGCCCCTGAAAGGCCCAATTTTTGTTTATATTAAGGGGCCTGAAAAGGAAGGGGGTGCTGACCACGCACAAGGGCAAGCGGGCCTCCAGCGCGACTGTGCGCTCCCCTGCCTTCCAGAAAGCCTCGAGAAGGCAGTGGAAGAACTTTTCATGATGAGGCTGGCGCTCGGCGAGGAGCTGACATCCGCGTACCTCGAGGAGACAGTGAGGACCGTGGCCGCAGTCTGGAACGAGATGGTGAACACCATCAATGCGGACATCATTGCCGCCAATGCCAAAATTGTGGAGGCCTTGCAAGCTGGAGATATCCCAGAACGGTCCAAGGAGTTGCTGCCAGTCAACCTGCCCAAAAGCCCGACAGCCCTGAGCAAGCTGACTTGGCGCCTTCGCCAGCGCGTGGGCATCAGCCTCTGCTCCGTCACTAAGTTCGGGCTCGGGAGTTTCTCTCAATTTTGCTCCATAAGGTCTTGATGCGGGCTTTTGTCATCCCCTTCCCAGACTCCCTCAAGGATCCAAAAATAATGGCTCCACCCCAATATGAACCCAGTACTACATTGGGGAAACTAGGGGAGGATCCTTTAGGGGGTCTGGGTTGTTATATTCCCAAGTCCCTGGCGCCACAGATTTTCTCAGAAGCCCCGCTACATTTTTGGGGTCGAGGGTGCTAAAGTCTCATGGTAAACGTAAAGGGCTTTTGCGGTATTGCTGCTACTAAGACTGTTGCATACTCCTAGTTACTATAATCAGTCTTTATGGTATTCTGATATACTAAGGACCTGCAGCATTCTTGCCTTTCCACCGCAGAGTTCAGCTTATGAAGCTTTGAGGGCTAGGGTCCAGGTTGCATGTCACGCCGATTCCAAGCTTGGCAGGTTTGGGGTCTAGGCTTTTAGGTTTGGGGTTCTGGATTTCGGGCTTGCGGCTTGGGGTTTCCAAGGGTTTCAGGATCATATTGGGCAGCATCGGAGGGCCCTTTGAGAGGCACTAGCATAGGTGTACGCACAACCTTCCCAGGATATGGAGTAGACTGTTTTCGAGGTATCCAGAAGGCCTTAACTTGCGGAATCCAAAGATTCAGGATTGCTGCGTTTGCAACCAAGATCCTCAAACACCCATTGCTTTCAAGTGACGCTGGCCCGCCACTTGCCAACAGGACTTTGATGCCCGATGTTGCGGAGGCCAGCGTATCTGAATGTTCCAGATCACCGAACCCCGACGGAGCCTACTTACTCCGTCCTTCCGGCACCCTCCCCCACGCAGAATGGGCCCTACCAGGGGCCTGACAAAGAACAAGGTTCCTCTAAAAGAGGTGTTCCAGGTTTGTTCAGAGGAGGTTACTTTGCGCAAAAATTAGAGGTCCAATCCTTGTCTCGGGAACCAACAACGTTTAGCGCATGTTTTCTTGCCCTCCTCATTTTTTCGAACTCGTAGCTAAAAGCAGACACGTGTCGCAATTCTGGTTCCGCAGTACGAAAGGTACCCTCAGGAAATTCAATCATCTGAAGAATGCCCAAAGCCCTGAAGCTCTGAACCCTTGCCTCGGAAGCGGAGGCCCAGACCCCCTCAAGGATCCAAAAAATGGAACCGCCCCCAATATGAACCCAGTATTGCATTGGGGAAACTCGGGGATTATTAGGGGGTTCTATTTTTGGATCCTTTAGCCCTTAAACCCTAAACCCTAAACCCTAAGCCCTAAACCCTAATCCCTAAACCCTAAACCCTAAACCCTTCCTTTAGGGAGGGTTCCATTTTTTGGATCCTTTAGGGGGTCTGGGAAGAGACTCAGAGGCGATATGCATCGACTCAGAGGAGGCGCACCCAGCTCTCTTTTTTTTGAAGGCAATGTCGTACAGGGTTTAGGGTTTAGGGTTCAGGGTTTAGGGCCTTATGGGATCCTAAAAGGGGGTGTGGGTTTAGGGTTATTTGTTTAGGATGTGGTATTAGGGGTTTATTATAGCATCCTAAAGGGGGGGGTGCTTCAAGGGGGGAGGCTACAAGGGAGCCTTGGGGAACCTTAGGGAAGCTTAGGGAGTGCCTACCCCCCTTGGACCACCCCCCTTAAGCACATCCTAATTTCCTGTCTTCATCACCTACCTGTCTTGACAGACTGCTGATGGACTAAATCCTGCATGACCCTATGTAGCAAATTCGCGGGGTTTTTGTAGGTTCATATCATTTGATGCCCCACAGAAATTGCCCATCAACTGAAGGAACAGCTGGTGCCCCAGCCAAAGCGAAAGAAAAGGAAGAAGCAGAACGTACCTCAGGCTGCAAAGGCTGGCCCCGTTCGGCTTGGGTGTTTCTCAAAACAAGGGGGTCCGTGGGGGCTAGATCTGAACTTTCAGAGGATTATTCCAGGATTAGATAGATCTCATGTAGCCCTCAAGGGAGAGCCCCATACCCTGTATCATCCGATATATTCCTAACTTCCCCCCCCCCAACAAAATTTGAGAAACACCAACCAGTTCCTTGCAAAAAGGTTGCGTCACCTCTCCAAACGAGCATGGAACCCCATGTAGCATTCCTGTTTAGCAGGCGAATAGTTTTTACAGTGCCCTGTCTGGGATTCCATGCTAGTTTGGGGAGGGTAACCAGACTCAGCATTAGGAAAGTCTGGCTTGATTTGAAGGAGCCTGTGCTGCTGCCAAGCTGCATCGATTTGGATGCAGAAGAGGAGAAGGCCCTCCAGAACAAAAGGGTGTGCGGCTTGAATTCGTAGAATGCTACTATATAGTATATTGGGGTAATATTGGGAAAATGGAAAATAAGATGGACACCATTATAGTATATTGAATTCGCAGAAGCCTGAACTGTGAATTTGCCAGGGCCAACAGGCAGCTAGCACTGAGCAACCAGCCCTAGAAGGCTCGATCCCACGGTCTTTTGTTTCAAATACTGTGGATGTAGTTCTCGGGCGGCCATGCAGTGGTGCAGGTGCCAGTGGTACGACCAAGGCAGCTGCTCCAAAAGGAAGTAGATGGTAGTTTCCCTAAATGGGGGGACCCAAATATAGACCCAAAAATATTATTATCCTCGCCCAAAAGGGTACCCCTGATTTTGGGAAACCCTCAGATGTGTGCACTCAGACCTCTCAGCGGAGCTGTTGAGGCTGTTGCAACGCCTGCTCGGCTTTCGGTTGAAGCTGTTTGTCTGTCGTCTGACGAGGAGGCCGCAGGGTCATAATTTTGAGCAGATTTGCTGATTTTGCCGCGCTTCCTCAGGGGCCCATCCCGTCCAAGAGCAGTGAGGCGCAGGCGGATAAAACCCTAAACCCTAAACCCTAAACCGCCCTGCAGCAGGCCGCGCGTTCAGGAGTGGCAGACAGTGAGCTCGAACAACGGGCTCAGGCGCAGATTGGGAGGATTCAGCAAGGGTTTAAGTTTTAGGGTTAAGGTTTGAGGGTTTAGGGTCTAGGTTAGGGGTTTCTGTGAGGATTTTTGAAGATGGGGGGCCACCGTCTACCCCATCACATATCAGAATTCCCGAAGAAAACAAGGCCCACAGTCTTTGAGAAACTTTTACGTTCATACACAACTTAATACACTAGAACATCTTCAAACACATATAATGCTGTGCCGGGCCCAAAGTTCGACCCACTCCCACACAGCTAACATTTCAAAAGCCACGTATTCATTACTCCGCTAGCAATGCCAGGACCCATGCGCTACTCCGGAATATTTTTGAACCCCAGTATACATCCTAAACGGTCAAGTAGCTCAAAACTGTTGGCCCGCCGATGTACAACATGTTATTCTGTGGCATTCTAAAAGTATGTTTATGCATATCATTTTTTTGGAGGACCTGGCTGACGCAGCGCTCCAAAACCTGCCGCCAGCTGCGCGAGCAGCGCGATTAGTCAAGGCAAGGTGCTGGTTTGCCTGAACATATCTGTGTGGGTTTAAGGTTTTAGGGTTTGGGGTTTAGGCGTGTATATAGGGTTCGGGGGTGTATATAGTTATCTTGGAACATAGACATGTAGGTGTAGATGTATACGCACATGTATGCACGTGTACATGTGTAGATGTACATGCACATGTATATGCATAATTGTGTTAGCTTTGCAGCATTGCTTATGAGGGGGTTCGGTTGTGCATTACTAGCTGGAGGTGATTGCGGTTCATCGAGGAAAGATGGCACCACGTAAGGTGCCTAATCTAGCTTTTGATGATTTGAAGCTGCAGTGTTGCACAAGCTTTCCTGCATCCACCGTGTGCGGGGCAGTCTGATGGGTTTCTGGGGCTCTCTTTGTTGACGACACGGGGCGGATTTTGATGAACTAGCAGTTTCGCCATGATCATCACTGGTAGTGTATCTCCTCTTCTCGCCTGTGTTTGAGTAGTTCTATCTCTTGTCATCGTCACTGCGGTTTTTGTTCCGACAAACACCAAACCCTAAACCCTAAACCCTTCGTCATTCATTGAAAAGTTCAGCCTTGAGGTTAAGCACAGCATTCTTGCACGACTTCGCTCCCAAGCAGAGACCGGAAGCCGCAATCTTGGACAGCTTCATGTGAGCCATAGTCTAA
>CAJNIZ010001937.1:8094-27545 GCA_905231905.1 Symbiodinium pilosum | reverse complement strand
TGGGCCTGAGGTTTAGGGCTTAAGGTTTAGGGTTTAGGGCTTAGGGTCTAGGGATTAGGGTTTAGGGTTTAGGGCTTAAGGTTTAGGGTTTAGGGCTTAAGGGTTTAGGATTTAGGGTTCAGGGTACAAGGTTTAGGGTTCAGGATTAGGATTTAGGATTGGGGGTTTGAGGTACGAAAAGGGTTTCGGGTTTGGGGTTTAGGTATTAGGGCTTCGGAGATTTCAGGTTTAGGGATTAGGGTTTAGGGTTTTGCAAGCTTTGCGGCTAGCGAAGGCGTAAAGCATGTTGGGAATTTTGCGTCTAGGATCTAGGGATTCAGGGTTTAGCCGTTTGGGGATTTGGGGATTGAGGGTTTGGACTTGGGGCAGTTTAAGGGGGTCCTTGAAGACATGGTTATCTGGATGTTATATAAGGTCGAAGGCTAATCTATCATAAGATGGGACACTCTGACAAATCAAATACTTGCCACATAACGGAAACCTAGGACCTAGAACAGCAGGACCCAAACCTGAACCCTAAACCCTGATTAGGGCGCCCATAATTTCAGCGCACTCCAGGCTTTCAGGATTGACGCATTGGTTATTTAGGGCTGAGAATTCCCCTCGAGGCCTTGCACTTGCAGGATTTAGGTTCTAAGGTCTAGAGTTTACAGCCAAACGCCCTACCAAAATCCTAAACTCTTGACGTTTTCGGCTGCAGGAGCTTAAGATGCAATAGTTGACGGTTGTACGTCCAGGGACCAATGCTTAGGTTTGTGGCTTAGGGCTTGGATGCATGCTGAGATTTTGGGTCATCGAAGTTTCAGCCCAACTTTGCCATCCATCTTATTTCAAGGGGTTGGCGCTGCGCAGCATGCTTTGAAGCACATTGAGTGGGGCTTCGGAATGGTTTCACGGCTTAAAAGCCATGGTCCGTACCCGCAGGACTTGATCAGCTAGGTGCTCTCTATGCCGCACGTAGAATTTCGAAGGGAAATCTTGTTTTTGTCATTAACTTGTGTCCCACCTTTCAAAACGGCACATTGGCTCATTACTCTAAATTTCCTTGAGTTGGAACATACACGTCTCGTTGGATAGGATCAAAGCGTGCGAGCTAAAACATGAAGTCCTTACAAACACTGAGCGCCCATTTCGGGAGAAACACATAAGCAACAAACTCGGGCTCGGGCCGTATTGAGGATTGCCTCAAGCCATGTGCCAGTCCTGCCATCAATGCGGCAACCCGTATGGGGACATTTTTGGAGATCTGACAAAGCTTGTAAGGAGTTACCGGCAATACCCCAATGCCGAAATCTGATCTGAAACTCAGACAAAGACTCTCACTTTGCCTGAGGCGTGAGTTTGCCGCGTAGTTGATACAAGTTTGGGGGCTTCGTCCCCTTGCTCTACGGGAATTAGCGGATCCCTTCCTTTCAGGCCCTCTGCCCGCATGTTCACGTGTGAAACGGTGCATATGCTGCACTGCTGCAGATTCTGAAGTGTGGCTGCCGGGGGATGCGTATGTTTGATACCTGCAGGGCTTTTCATGCCAGACCAGCAAACTGTGCAAAACTGAAACCTCTAAACCCTAAATCCAGAAGATTTGCACACGCGCTGCGAAGAGGTAGCAACCTCCCCGCAGGATTTCTGACCGTTTGAGTTCTCGTAGCAGACCGTAGGATCATTGCACCGCTGACAACAAGCTGGTGGCAAGACAAAGTGGACATGCTATAGGGATGTCATCCCGATAGCGGAAAAACAAATGTAAAGCAGAAAGACCACGAACTTAATAGTGGGGATTGAAGGTGTAGGGGCTTGATACATACATCTCGGAGCAGGACTGGTATCGATACTGCTAATCATAAGATTCGAAAGGCTTTGATTTAGTTATGGTTTGCGTACCTGGGCTTAGGGTAGCAGGCCGAAATACATTGTTTTCATTGCACAATAGCAGTATAACCTCCAAGGTCATACAAGGTGCTCTACTTGTCTTTCGCCAATTTGCTGCGCACCGTGGGCCTTGATTTTACCCCTGGTTAACCAAATAAATGGCAAGCCCTCCTTCTATGCACTTTTACACATACAAATACACCCATGGCCAAGCACACTTTTGAAATTTCCGCGTGGTTCTAGCGTTTGGTGGCGCTGTGTGACATTACTGGGCACGCACCCACATGACAACACATAGTCTACTTATAGCCTGAACCAGGCTTGCTTTACTTCAGGGCGCGGCACTGTAGGAAATCGTTGCCAAAGGACATCTGGGCGTGAATTCGCGCCCCCTCGTGCCGCGCTGCCAAGCTCAAACCATGACCTCCCAGGCTGTGAGCATGCCATCCCTTTCACGTTGTTGAATTCACATCTTCTCCGTGCCTTCACAGCAGCTTACTTCACATGGTTACTGCCAGCCTTTCATTGCGAAGGGTGCCCACAATCTGCATCAACTTCCGCATTTTGGCAAGAAAATGGCAATGACCATCGGGTTTGCAGTGCGGTCTTCAGGCTTAGCTCGGGATCCCAACTAATAGGTTTCCATGCAACCAAAGTTTTTTTCAGCAATGTGCCTTCATGGAATTCAACAGAACCAGTTGAAGCAAACGCACTTGTGCATGAACAACCTCCGCACTGAAAAGGACTGGAAATCCTGCTTATTTTGGAGACGGGATCGTTTATGCTTCCCTGAAGAAAAATCGAGTATTCATTCAGGAGCTAAGGCATGTATCTCATCACTGAAATGGGTTGCGGATCTGCAGACAGCTTCTGGCTCAATGTTTCTCGTGCTGCACTCAGCGGAGAGGCAAGCTTAAAATCCCAAGTTCTCATGGGTCCTACCCACTCAGAGCTGCTGCCATTGCTGCTATTGCAAGACACGCTTACTACGACCACCTGCAGCTACAGCTACAGCTGCTGCTGCTGCTACTACTACTACTGCTACTGCTGCTGCTGCTGCTGCTACTACTACTACTACTACTACTACTACTAGTTGACCTTCGCCTGTCTTGTATGATTATGGGGCTAAATCATTGATTGCCCTGGGGCCTGGGGGTAAAAAGGCACAAGGAGGTGCCGGCCCGCCAGGCACACACGCGTGCCGTGTCATACCATGAACGTGTTAGTGAGTTTTTCTCACAACTCTTGCCAGAATACCCTGATGAACGCTCCCCACAACTTGATTGGAACCCTCTGTTCGACCTTTACATACTCGGCACAGCTCATCTTCAAACAGCTTGTTCTGGGTTCCACAGTTGCTTGACAAAGCGGAGCTTTGCGTGCTTGTGAGTTAGCGTTGAATGCCTAGATGCACTGAAAAGTTCCTGTAGTTAATCATTAAATCATATTAAAACTAACTTCGGCCGTCGCCAGAGATGACTGCAGCTCATTAGCCTCGTGTTTCCTCTCCACACTGCTCTGCCGGGCCATAAATGATGAGACTCCATTGCGCATGCGAATTTTCGCACCGCTATCCATTTCTTCCAGTAACGCATTTACTGGGTGGTACCTTGAAGGCGACAAAACTTGTTGTAAATAGGTCCCTTTTCCGAAGCAATAAGGGAAGTTGTAGTTATCACGCAGTGGGAAGTAGATCAGGATGCAGTGTCACGATTTGCCACATTTTCAAAATTTTTCCGTCCTTCGCCAAATGTTCAGAATTTGCGGTTAAGACGTTGCAAGGCCAATAAGTACTTTCAATTCAAAACCCTGCGTCGCAACCAGAAGCCATGCCCCATTTCGGACCCGATTGGTCTACGTCATGCGGCGGCCGTTTCCTTACTTTAACCCATTGCTTGCCTGCTCAAAGAACATCGCAAGTTTTCCTCGACCCTTGCATCGATGCCTGGCAGGCTCAGACCTTTGAAATGTCCAAAATAAGGACTACATTACGGTCATACATTTTTACTTTTGCGTTACCCTTTATAATCATATTCAATCAAATTGCTTTATTATTCTAATCCATTATTCTTGGTCTTTTATAGTATGAATCAATTGTTTCCGTGTGTGTCGGGGACCTGGTCTTTGAACACTTACTGGCTTGAAGGTCGGTCGGCCTTTATAGAAGAATGCAACCTTACAAATAGGAGGACCTCTGAAGATTGACGCTCTTCAATAAAAGCTTGAGGCATCTGCTCTGTTCCTACTCTAGTTACGAAGAGGCCTACAGCCACAAATTGAAAACTCCCAGTTTTGTGCCGGGATTAATCAAGTTCGTAACATCACGAACCTTGCATTCTCGAGGCAAGCTGGCATCTTGGCCCAACCCTACAGGCAAGATACCCTAAACCCTAAACCCTAAACCCTCAACCCTAAATGATTATCTGAGACCAAAGTTGAGGGCCTAGGCTAGCGCCTACTTGGGGGTTTCCCGAAATTAGGTGTACCTTTTTGGGGGTCCCTATAACAAGGACTATAGTATTTTGGGCTCTATATTGGGGTCCCCTTATTTTGGGAAGCTACCACTTAGGGCCTCAAACGCTTCGAATGAACACAATCGTCGTTAGAGCCCTAGCTGGAGGGTCAGCGGGCCTTAGTGAGCACACTAGTAACATCTAACCTCAATCGTACCCCTTGTCAACCTACATGTTTATTGCCCCTGACCCCCTAAAATTCTCCCTCCACAATCCCCAGAACTAGTGCAATGCTGCTGAGTATGGTCATGATAGATAATAGGGTTCGATGGTTTTGTCTGCCACCTTGGCTCTTTTAATATGTACAATGCTTACTACAGTATTCCCTTGCTAACAGTCCTCCGGTCAAAGACAAAGATGAAGTGCAGCTCTTCGTACTCGGCGGATGTCGCCGTCTTAGTATGCAATCGTGCATTGCAGTCATGCGCCCCTCCTAATCGGAGGGTCAAGGGGACTCAGTCGTATGCTCGCCCAGGTCTTGCAGCTAGCTTCCGTCCTTTTACTGCTGGTTGAGCCCCTGTGACCATTCCAAATTATGTGGCAATTACGTAAGCGGGACCGCCCCCTTTTTGGAAGCTCCAACGATGTTGTTTAAGTTTATCGGCGACTGGCACTGTTGACTGAACCCTAAATCCTTAACTGCAGGAAGATGCAACATCTGTCGGAGATGTTGAAACAGGTCATGCAAAGATTGGAGATAACCGCGCTCGTTCCAACGAAAAGACTTGGGAAAGCGCCAGCCACAACTTCCCAAACCCTCGCCCTTGATGACACAACCCTGCGTGAGCCTGTATGCGAAAGCCTATAGAAATCATGGTGCAGTACTGTTCTTGGGTCCAGCAACCATACTGGTCTGTTCCTGAGCAGGGAGCCACCAAGATGTTCTACACAGCTTTGACTTTGTAATCCTGAGGCTCAAAGAAAGGCCCACACACTTGCGTTCCCCCACACTGAACCAGGAACCTGGAAAAGGGCCCTCGGACCTCGGGAGGCTGTAGGGTTCGGGGTTTAGGGCGAAAAGAGCTCCATTCTTGTTCCATTGTAACACCCTAAACCCTAAGTGTACCCTGTTGTCTCAGGCAGTGGCTGTGGGAACAATGACCGTCCGCTCGTTGTAACGCAAGACGTCCGGACATGCCTTGGAACATTACCGTGGCGGCCTGAATAAATACCAGCATCGTTTTTGGTCTTTTGGAGATACTCTACACTATACTAATACCAGGAATATGGAACCATAACATGGGTAATTCTTTAGGCCCTAAACCCTAAAACCTCGTTATGTAACCTTGCGACAAACCCTTATATGATCCATGTAGAGTCCCAATCGGAGTAGTTCAGGTTAGCTTATAAGTTCTGTACAGAATAGGAAGGACTGGACTAGCCGTACTAGATCTCGGCCTTTTTGTTTCAAGGCCTGCCCTTGAGAACCCAAGGGCTAGCGTTTAGGGTTTAGGGCTTAGACCTCGCCATTGGCCCATCAATGAAACGTTTACAGCCGTTGCATGATTGAGCCCCCCCAAATCGTTCATGTCATTGAGGTTCACGGGGCCTGCGGGATTACCTCCTTTGGAATTCGATCGCCTGGTCTGATTCAATAAGCGGCTTTGGAAGCAACGATGGTTTCCGGTGGCATCAGATTCCAGCTTCTGACGGAACTACTGAAGCAGAGGCCTGACCTTTACACCGATAGCTTCTTGGCATCGACATAAACCTGACCCAGTTTCCCGGCACTGCTCGTCACTCCTCCTTCAATCCATGCGCACTTGGCAAAAAACATGAGGAAAACATCCCCAAACCCTAAGCCCTAAACCCACCCTAAACCCTAAACCCCCTAAAGCCTCTAAACCCGAAACCCTAACCCTGTGAACCCTAAACCCACTCAAACCCTGACGCGCTGACAAATACAACCCCAGCTTGCACCAAAACCACTCCTTGCTATGCTTCATTACCCTCAATGCCCCAAACTGGGTTGTAGGTTTTAGGGTTTAGGGTTCAGGGTTTAGAGATTAGGGTCCAGGGTTTAAGGTTTAGGGTTTAGGGATATTATCCCCCTATTATGGAGAATCAAATGCAAAAAGATAATGGACAATGAAATGGCCAACTGAAGGCATACAGGGATTTAAGGAACTCAATTTAACTTACTATGTTTGGGAGAGCCTATTAATTACTGTATGTGCCGATTATGGTAACTTAGTTTAAGCTCCTTAACAGCAACCCAGTAAAAGCTTCCATGCCTTAGGTGGACTACAAGGGACAAAGAGGGGCTTAGGGCGCCTTATTGTTCAGAGTTTAGGGGGTTTAGGGGTGACTAAAATGGATCTTGGTGATTATATGCGGGTCCGCTTATATCCTCATGACACCACTATTACAGGCTGGGGGGGCCACCTAACCAATGCCCTAAAACCTTAACCCTAAACACCCTGTACTAGGGTAGGCTGGGGGGCCCTATAGAAATTGTTTTTTGGGGGTTGCGTTACAAGGGGTTTAGGGTTTAGGGTTTAGGGATTAAGGGTAGTCAAAGTTAAAGATTATTTTCAAACCTATCCCTGCGCACCGTACTGCTGAGTCTGTTGCCAATTCAGGCACCAGCGAGGCCCCACGCATGTAGCCCCGGATGCAGCTCCTGTATTTGCTGTTTTGAAGGGTCTATTCCCATCGCTCGGAAAATCCTGTTGCACTGAGACCTTTGTTTAGGGAGGGTTTCTGTGCAAAAGAGCTTGGGCTTTGGGATTCGGAGTTGGAGTTTCGGCGATGAGAATCAGTTCAGCCTCAAAGCGCTTTAGTCTCAGGACATGACGCCTTGCCTACACAAATGCTGGGACCCTGCGGTTAAGGTTTAAAGTCAGGGTCTAACTGCAATCTGCGAAGACCAAAACAAATCCTAGACGCCAAAATACCTACATGGTGGGTCACTGTTCGCTAGCCCCTATGACTATACAATGATGCCCTTTTTGAGGAACTCGCGTATAGGCCACTCAACCTTTAGCCATAAACTCCTACACCCAGAACCCTAGCCCCCTAACTCCTACCCGCTTAACCCTAAACCCTGAACCCTATATGTACAGATATATCTAACAGGTTAGACGATTGAACCTTGACCTGAAAACACCGAAATCCTGAATCCTAAGCTCCTGGACTTTGAATGCCCCCAAACCCCAAAACCTTAGAGGCTGTAACGTCCCAAACTCCACACCCCGAAGCCCCTGGGCCCCTAAATCCTTGACTTTACGCCCTACAGTCCACAAATCCCCAGCACTCAAGGCACACAAGGGCCCCAATCGCATCACCAGTATCCCTTACAGTCACCCTAGACTCTACACCTTTAAACCCTAACCGGTAAACCCTAAGCCCTAAACCCTCAACCCCAAACCATTTCATGGAGTCTGGGCATAGCGCTGTGCAGTCGCCCATGGCGAGTAGAGGAGCCCAGCAGGATCCGAAGTCAAGTTGCCTTCACGCAGTTTTCTGATTTAGGGCTTAGGGTTTAGGGTTTAGGGTTTAGGGCACCTCTTTTCACTTTCCATTTTCTTTTCCATTATCCCAATATAACCCCCAATACATACCCTACAATCCCTATATAACCCCTATATATCCCTATGATCCCTGTAGTTTCCATTTAGGGATCAGGGTTCACGGCTTGGTTCAACGGTTGCAGGGCTAAGGGCCAGGGCGACAGTCAAAAGCAGGATGCCTTTTCCAAAGGCCTTTGCTTGTGGAGTTCCAGAGTTGGGGGTTGAGGCTTTAAGGGTTTAGGGTTCGAGGTTTAGGGTTTGGAGTTTAGGGTTTTCATGGTTCCAGGTTTAGGGTTTAGGGGTTTAGGGTTTAGGGGAGCCGTACGGATCACGGAACCCAAATACCCAAATGGGGGGAGCAGGCTTGTTGACTGCGTAGGTGCTCGGAGCAGGGTTGAGGATCGATGGCAAAGGGAAGACTGGTTTCCATTATTGCCATATAACCCATATATAACGCCTATATAATCCCAAAAAAGCCCTTTAATATAGTAGTCTCCATTTTATGTTGAAGCATCTGGGGCCCTGATCATTGCAATGCTTGAGCCTCCAGCTGTGCGCGCCTCAAAACTTCCGTCCTGCTGTATGCGCGCCGACTCATGAAAAGAAATCCAAGACCCTAAACTTCCCTAAGCCACGCAACAAGGCTGCAGAAGTTTGAGCGCCCATGCCGTGCACATAGAAGACCCCCTCCCACTCATAGCACATCAATGACTTGTGTACATCTATCAGGCGTTTAGCAGTTAATTTTTTTTTCACATGGGGGTCTGACTTAGCGGGAAGCTGCAAGAGGAGGGCTGCTGAAAATCAAGATCCGTCGATTTCGGTCAGCAGTTTGCGCAAGCTTGTGGTAAGCCAAAGAAAAGCCAGCTACAACGGCAGTAGCGGGCAGGATGATAGCATGCGCTGAGGCTGTCAATCTGGTATATGCAGGGAAGTATTAACCGAGGGCTTTTTAGGTCGCATGTACTGTCATTTTTTGCTGCTGGGTCGTTACTTGGCAATGCGAACACAAAGAACCTGATGCCCATATCCCATGCACACGAGGTTTTGAGCTTCTGCCTTGCGCATATCGGACACCAACTTTCAAGACAGGCTGAACTGTAAAATGAACACGCAAGTTTCCGCGGCATCCCACTGACCAACGCAGGACGACTATGTAATATAGTAGCTTTCATTTTCTTCTGCATTATTAGTAACCTTTCTCCTCCGAGTACCACCATTCAGGGGTTGAGCTCTTTGCCATGAACTCGCACAGAAGACAAATGACTTGGGGGCTTCCCCAAATTATGGGCACCTTTGAATAGGGCTTACCTATGGCTTATAGGGCTTAGGGTTTAGGATTCAGGATTTAAGGCTTATGGTTGACAAATTCAGGGTGGTCCCTGGTTGGATGTCGCACTACCCTGGAACAGTCCCCCAACATCACCATAGTAGTGACATGATATACAATTTCTTAGGGTCCTGTACAGAGCTGTTTTAGGGAAGGGGAAGACTTGGAGGTCGGGGGAGGTCGATGTTACCTGGCCGTACTTGTAATCAGTTATATCACGGGTAATTGTAGTTGGGGGGCAGAGTTGGCCTGTAACTATAGTTACGAAGCAGCTAATAAATACTCTGGGCCTCCAAGAACCCAAGTGGTGGTTTTCCAATAAGCCCTTTAAGCCCTAAACCCTTATCCCAAAACCATCCAATTTCTCAAGCTCAACTTCATGGCCTTGGTAGTAGAGCCAATCTGCGCCACCCCAACGCTCGTTCCTTGCAGCTGCAAAGTTGGCGCTTTCCCAAGATTAGCAGGGGATAAGGGGTGGATACCTAGTTTTCTAGTCCTCTCCTATGAGTACCACCAGCTTTCCCTCTTCTCAAGCAGTGTTTTTTTTTAGTGTTTAGGGTTTAGGGTTTAGCTGGAAGCCCTCTCCGGGGCTGTGCATCAAGACACAAGCAGCTAGCGAAGTCAAGGCGCCCTTCTGAAGGTCAAAATGGGAGCCTAAAAAACCTTCCGCCACATATAACTCCTAGGATCCCCCATTAATAATGGAGAATCAAATGGAAAAGAAAATGGAAAATGAAATGGAAACTGGTACTATATAGGGGATTATAGGGGATTATAGTCTAAACTCATTAGAGATCGTAGCCACAGAGACATTTGCGATGCAACTGTAGGTTGTACTGCTCAATTAAGCAGTGTAGGTCGTGGGTGAACTGGGTAGTTGTCTCAGTAGTGATCAGAGACGTCCGTTCGGAGTGGTAAAATCCATGATTAGGGTAGTGAGGCTTAGGCACCTTCTCATGAGAGGAACCCCAACTACTTAACCCGAAGCCCTGACACCTGAATCCAATCCTCCACTCTTGACCTAAACCCTAAGCCCTAGACATCATCCTCACCTAGTCCCTGTTTGTATGCGCCTCAGGCCGTCCAAACCTTTAATCATCCTGCCTACATCTGCCCTTTACACCGCAATCCCAAGCCCAACAGATTTACTGAACTAAGGCAAACCCGCAATTCTGAACCCCAAAGCCGCCATCCCTTAATCATTGCATAGGGTTTAGGGTTTAGGGTAACCCCAAACCCTGAAATCACTGAACACTACTCTCAACCCCCATATGTTACAGCGCGTAGTACAGGGACCTGAATAATTACTAATGTAATTTTGAAGTTACCACAATTTTCGGACAACAACGTTGGTGGTTCTGTGGGCCCCTACATTACACTCGCTCTCATATGAGCTACAGTCTGTATTTCCCATGAAATTCATGGACCTGGGCATCTTTGAGGGAATGTGCTAAGACCTTTAGGACTTTACCCCCTCATGGTCCTTGCCAAGCCAAATACTGACAGTAGCTCATATGAACCCTATAAGAGCCCACTGGTCAGCTTCCATTTCAGCTTCCGATTGGTTCTCTATGAAGTCTAATTATTTTGCCGTAAGGCGTACTACCAACGTTAGAAAACAACCCCAAAATCTAACCCCAAAACCCTAAACCTCGCAACCCTAAACACACACACACACAAACCCTAAACCCTAAACCCTCAACCCTAAACCCCAAACCCTTGACCCTAAACCTTAAACCCTGAACCCTATACCCTAAACCCTAAGCCCTAACTCCCTGCAGTTTGGTGTCGGGTCGTAGGTCTGGGCCTGCCCGGCACCGGTGCCTGCTCTAACCCGCTGGGTCTCTACATGTTGCTTAGGCTTTTAGGCAGAATTCCTACAATGGGTGTAGGGTTGAGCGGTTTAAGAGTTTAAGGGTTTAAGGCTTTAGGGTTGAAGGGTTTAGGGTTTGTATCAGGGTTTAGGGCCTAGGGCTCTATGAAGTGGAATTTCGTAATGTTTTTCATAGCAAAAGCACTAACTGTACAGGGTCATGCCGGGAGTTTTGACCGGGTTTTGGGCGGATGTTGACCAAATGTTGCTGTACAATTCGAATATACCTGGGCTCGAAGGGTTTGGGGCGTATGGTTAAGCCCTAAAATCATACACGCCAAACCCTAAACCCTAAACCCAAAACCGTGTGACTCTAAACCGGTTTATTCAGGGATCCGAGGCTTCAAATAGTGAAGGTTGCTTGGGAACACGACCGAGGGTTTCATACATACAGGCCATCATAATGAACCGTAGAACCCTTGAGCATATAGGGTTTTATAAGGACCCCCTAGAAAGCAGCACTGAATCTTGGGAAACCCCCATATGGAAGGTGATCAAAATTGTTGCAACCATGATCCCTGTTTTTGAGTACCCTATAAATCAAGGGCTGTTGTTTGTAGCAAGCCTAGAAAGGACAACAGTTTTGACAGCCCACCATATCAGGGTGGAGGTACCCCGATGCTGAAACAAGTCTGTCGGGAAGCTGGTTTATCAATGCAGGTGTCTCTAGGGATTCACGGTTTGGAGTTACCTTAGTTTCCTGCGGCTGCATCGCGTAGCTTAACACCGTTAAGAAACCAAACAATCTAGCTACAAATAAGCAAAGGAAGAGTCTACCTGTACCATACGGTTTTCTATGACCCAAAATGTTATCAGTTTAGGCGTGCATGCACAGAGCTACCTGCGCAGCAGTCTTCTCCTGCTCAGCTCACGTGGCACGTTCTAAGCTATCAGAAGAGAGTTGGTACCAACCAATCTAAGGAGAGCTTGTAGGACTCACGTTATAATGCAGCGTCCGACTTCCCGCCTAAACCCTAAACACCTCTCTCAACCCCAAACATGTCTGACTCCTGCTTCCACAGCATGCCCTACCTGGACCCTGAATCTCCTACCTTTTTTGTGATCTACCCTACAGAAATGTGGGACAGAACTCCAGAAAGGAAGGACATACAGGGTCTACAGAGCTATGAAGTACACTTCAAAATCCGGGCTTCATTTTCATGTCATTTGCCATGTTCTCGTCCATTTGATTCTCCATTATTGGGAAATGAGATCCCCATATTATCTAACCCCAACACAACCCTACGGACAAGGACCCTAAACTCTAAACCCTAAACCTTCAACCTGAAGACTCCCAGGCCAGTGGAGATCACTGACAGCGGACCGGCCTCTTCCCTCAAAGGAGGGCAAGAAGAACTGACCCAAAGTCTCGTTGTCCCTGGCAGTTGGGTAGAGTACTTTACCTCCAACTGGTTACTTTTCACAGGTTTGGGGTAGTGGGATTTCGAGCCTGTACTACTATGTACGAGTAGCTGGAAAGTAGATGAGTTTCTGAAGCTCTCAATGGGCGTCATGTGGAGTGGCTAGGACATTGGTCTCTTCCTCTAGAGTTCTTTAACGGCTTTTCGAAGGCTAATGAGGTCATAGGCTTTCAGCTTGCAAAAGGCATGGAATCATACAAGTAGTCTGAACAGTGAAAATCTCAATTACAATCATCCCTCTTTCTAAAGGACACCATCTCAAACGGGGCGGGAAAGGACACACCCTCCATGCCCAATATCCCCGGAAGAAGCCGACCACTAATCCTCAACAGTCAATGCATTGGATACCGTGCCTTAAACTCCCCAATAGCCCTAAACCGTCAACCCCTAAAGCCTTCCCCCCAAAAGCCCAAGACCTAAACCTGACCCTCCATTCGGTCCTCCTCTTAGCCCTAACTCAGCATCTTAACCTTCAACTGGAACCCTAAGCCTCAACCCCACACATTCAGCCGCCCTAAACATAAAGCTCTACTTTGGGGTCAGCGGAACTCAGTAAGTCTCAGTAAGTTCGTCAGTCTACTTATGACCTTCTGGATGGTCCGTCAGTACTTCAGTCACCAAGAACATACCTAGAGTATAATGACCCAAAGACTTACCCGCACAGTGTACATGAGCTATAGTCTAGATTTCTAGTATCCCTCTTAATAACCCTTATAATACTCCCCCATATAAACCCCCCCTCCCTTAAAGGAGTTTAGACTATAGCTCACCTGAAAGTCCTGTTGGGAGCCTAGATTTCCAACCTTGGACGTTCCATCTCTAAATCACCCTATTAGGCAGTATTACTGGAGAATTTTAATCAAATACAACCCTTCGCAATAGCCATCTACAGTACTTACTGAGGTGAAGTAGGCTATTAAGGGTTTAGGGCTTAGGGTTTAGACTGGGTTGCTGTTAAGGAACTTAAATTATGTTACTATAATGGGTATATATAGTAAATAATGGGGTTTCCCCAATATAGTAACTTAATTTAAGTTCCTTAACAGCAACCCAGTAGAGTTTAGGATATTTCCAGCACAGCATCTTGCAACTCCAAGCGCGTGCAGCCCTGCTAAATCTTTCCTCAAGCCCTATCATGGGATCTTAGCACCTCCACGCCCCTTTCAAAACCAGAAATGCTCAACAACTTATGAACTCTTTTCCAAACCCACCACCGTAAACTCCTCTGAACCCTGAAGTGGTTAGCTGTCAAGGAACTTAAAGTGAGTTACCATACTCTGGGCCAGAGTAGCAAGCATGCCTTCTAATGGCAAGCTAACTTGAGTTCCCTAACACAAGCAGAGTAGACCCCACAAACTTCAACCCTCTCAACACGAAGCCACGAAAAACAAACCAGGACCCCGGCGGATGTGCACCCACCCAGAAAAGGCGATTGAAGCTGCTAAGAGGTGAGCTTACCGCCCCTGCAGGCACCGACTCCTGCAAGGGTCAAGAAGGAGCAGGGCTGGCACTTGGAGGGTATAAATGGGGTTATTACATGAGCTATAATCTAAACATCTAGTATGCCCCTTAAAGGCCCCTTTAATACTCCCCTATGTAATCCCTTATATAACTCCTTTAAGGGGTTTAGACTATAGCCCACATGGCTTGTAATGGGCACGTGTTTATAGCAAGCCATCCGTGGACCTTGGCAAAAGATCTTGAAGGGATTCCTTTGGGACAGGGGGAGCTATTATGGAAAGAACACCCTGCAAAACCACTGCTAAACCAAGCCTTGAACCTGACCCTGAATCAACCTAGACACTTGAGATTTAGCCTTAAACTGAAACTCTAAATTGAAAGAGACCCCAACCCCTGATGCTTCAACCTGGTACTAAGCCGCAAGCTCCGACCCCAGATCCCACCCTTGCCTAAAGCAAACTCCGAATCGCACCCTCCTGGGTCGTGTAAGGGCTGTGGTAGTAGGCGAACATGAAAAAATCGTCAACATAGACCTCGCGGCCTTTGGACCCAAAGTAGGCTGCCCGGGCTGTGTCATTGGCCCAAGGCTCATACCTCAAGTGCGCGCGGCTAGGGTTTAATTTGGGGTTGGGGTGTAGGGAGCTCATTTTTCCAGCTACACTCCGTAGCATGCGCAGCATCTGCTTTTCAGATGCGCTAGAATCCGTGACTGCAGTTGGGCAGTTCAGAATGCGCCGACATACTTTGAGAGACTTACTTTTTGCTCCCCCTGTGTGCCAAACCAGTCTATAGCATAGAGCCATAGAGCACCAAATAATCACACTGATAATCTGAAGACTTCCCCCAAGTCTCGTGAGAACCCCTTGGACAGCAGTAGGAAGGTGTTCATATATTTGCCATAACCGCATAGATGGCATAGATTCCACATGGAAAGAACACTTTTGACAACTGCGCAGGGTGCTGCGAGACATCTAACAAGCCTATCTGCATGTGGACTCCAGTACCCGCCCTCCCTACAAACCTAAACTGCAACACCCCAAACTCCTAACTCACCCACTGAGACAGCTGTAGGCACGTGTTCATATCATCGCGCCATCTTCGGAAGAGCACGTTGGCGCCGTACTGGGCTGAGGACGGGAGGTCTTCGTTGTACATGCCCGGCTGGAAGAAGGGAAGGGACAGCATGATGATCAGCACAAGCATCACGACCTGAGGTGGCTGAAGCTTTCTGAAGATTAGGCCTATTCAGGGTTCGACTTTTAGGGCTTCGCCAGTAGCTACCATGAGGACCAAGACCCTTAAGATCAACAATCGGCCTTGGGCTTTGGAATGGACTGAACAGCAGCGCCCTCTACGCCAAGCCTCCTCAAGCTTTTACTCAAAATCGCTGTTGATATGAGACAAGAGTCCGTACAGGATCTCAAGAAGATGGCGCTGAAACGACAGATTCCGAAACTTAGATGGCATCCCTGCAAACAATCTAGGGCCCTAACCCTAAACTCACAGGTCTAAACTTCTTGCACCCGACGCCACTCGTCGCGTCGTCATCTCGGACAGCTTTTTCGAAACCGCTGACTCTTGCTGCATGTCGTCATCATCCTCCTGCAAGCGAGTCTAGGGCCGAGGGCGAATGTAGTTGGCGTTTGGGGCTTTAGAGTTTGGGATTTGGTAGGGCAAGTTTCGAGCTCTAAGAGCTTCAGGCATTGGGTACACATCTCTAAGCTTAAAAGCAAAAATCTCCGGGTAGCGATCATCCCTCACCCAATTTTTTTAAACCAGCGTTCATGATATCCAGGAAATGTCACAGCATCAAGTTTAAAACGATCAACCGGCTCCTCACTGGGATATCCCTAGTGTGTGCTCCTCATTTCTGTATAAGGCCAATGAAGCATCGTATCCTACATCAACTGAGCCCTAAAATCTTAGACCTTCAGTGGAACGGCAAGTGACTTGGACAGGAGAGCTCATGAGCTGAGGTCTTCTCCGTAAACCCTAAATGCCCTAAGCCTGACATTCCAAATCCTCGAACTCCCAAACGGCAAGCCCTGAAGCCCAAACCTTCAGCGTTTAAAGCGTTGCACTTAGGCATAGCTAGCGCAGGGTGGAGAATCTTGAGTTAAGGACAGCAATACTCATCCGTGCGACACAGACTATATAATATAAACCGCAAACCCCCTCTAAACAGCAAAAACCCTTAACCCCAAGCTCCAACCCCTAAGCTCCGAACTCTAAACCCTAAACCCGAAACCACCAACGCCTGCCCCCCACCCCCCCCCCTCCCGCACCCCAAAAAAAAATGAACCACAAAACAAATGTCCTCCCAATCCATCCCAGGAGACGCCTGGGGACACTGGGATACACGGGGAACCATAAGGCAAAGTTTAGGGTTTTGGGTTCAGGGGTTTTGGGTTTTGGGGTTTTGGGGTTTAGGATTTTTGGGTTTAGGATGGTTTAGGGTTTAGGTGGAGGGCCTGGGCAGAGAGTCCGAGTGCCCAAAGAACTTTGGTGCTCAGGGACTTCTAAGAGGTTTGCAACCAATTGCAGATAGATCGTGGCGTTGGGGCGATATCTGATAGTGTAAAGATTTGAACCCTGAAGGATTTGTATCCCTCTTACGAACTACTCTGACTCTTGCTCTCTCTAGGGGACTAGCGTATCATCATAAAAATGTTACTCGCGTGCTGGTGGTACTGTAGACCCTGGGTTGATTATTCAGGTTTTAGGGTTGAAGGTTGGCATTGGCGGGGTAGATACTCAGAATGGATATGGGAGGTTCCCAAAATTAGGGATACCTTTCTGGGGACTGGTCCCTTACAAGGATTATGGTAGGCTCGAGTCTATATATTGGGCCCCCCCTATGTATGGAAACTACCACAAGGATTCATCAGCATGTCTGGGGATGTACACAGCTTGGGGCTTTTGTGTTCGTAGCTTTCGGGCTTGGGCCCTCAGTATGACAACTCAAGCAACAAGGCCCATCGTTGCCATCATGCAGAGTGGTCTCAAAGAGCTTGACTTCTGATTGCAAAACAGTGATGACTGCACAAGTCCTGTCAAATCTTTTCTCTATGAGGTGCCCGTTGAGGCTGCCCAGCCCCCAGCAGGGCTTCACAGTACAGTTTGACCTCTAAACCATACTTCCCCATATCCCAGACTTTTGCCCCTAAGCCGAAGCCTCAGCGCAACGCGCATTTTTTGCACGTCGCGCGGCGCGCGTTTTTACGCGCCGAGTGGCGCGTGAAATGAAAAGCAGATTTGCGATGTGATAAGACACTTGATAATATGATCAGCATGCAAGAAGAAATGTATACAAGGCTATCTGAAAGGAAAAAAAAGTACTGCCACGCGCTGCGCGTCAAGCGACGCGCGATGAAAATGCATGTAATATTCCCCTGAAGAGCACGAAGCAGCAAGGTGACATCTCCTTGTACAAGCTGTAGGCTTCTCATCGGGAAAATGGAAGCTGCAAAAAAAAAAAGACCCCTGAGCAACTGGTTTTGAACTTTGTACTCGTAATTGGTGTGAACCTCAAGAGAACAATAACAACAATCAAGCTAGGAACTAAAATGTTTTTTTGCACTAAGACTAGTAGTATTCACAGTAGCAGTAATCATTGTAGAACAAGGTCTCAACCACAGTACTGACAACAATAAATCCCGCGCCCCAATTATGGGGGTTATATAGGGTTTATATAGGGGCTATATAGGGAACAAAGGGGTTATATGTGGCTTCTATGGGTGTTGTTGTATAGGGTTTATATAATGTTTAATTTGGGGTTATATAGGGTTAATATTCGGGTGATACAAGGTGTATATAGGGATAACGGAAAAGAAAATGGAAACTACTACATTATAAGGAGGATGCCTACTTCGAATTTTCTGGACTCTCCTGTTTTTTGGCCAGGGACCTCAGGTATTGAACAGAGCGCCACAATAGATTTAAGCAACCTTAGCAGCGACAGATACTCACAACACGACCATCCAATCCCTAAGACCTAGAAACCCCAACCCTACTGTTGATGGAGGAAATCTTGCAGGCCCAAACTACTGTCATGCCTGGGACTTTAGGGACCTAAGCTGGTGCAAGATTTCCTCCATCAACAGTATGACCAGAACCCACCACCCTCCACCAAACTAGCATGCACCCGCGACGCGAGCGCCTTTTTGAAAGTAGCGCGGTACCGCGGGCTTCATAGGGGCCCTGTTGGGGTTCCATGTTACCAATTTTACGGCTACTTGCTATTACCATGCTAGGTTTGGGCGAGTAGAATGCATACCCTGAACCCTATTGCTGAAACAGGGCTCCAATTGCCTGAGAAGTTCTCAGGCATCGATGTCAGGATTTTGACGTTGGAGTTCAGGCCTGATCTTAATTCGGGGAAACCCTAAACCTGAGAATCTAGACCCCCAAACTCTACACTCTAAACCTCATGCAAAACCATAACCCTAAACTCTACACCCTTCTTGGAGGGTCAGGAGGACTTACTGTAGAAAGCAGGTCAATAACCCCAAAAACCCAAATTCCACAGTATCCCTAGCGATCCCCATTCTGAACCTACTTACTAAGTTCCAGTGACCCTCCAAGTAGACTCTAAACCCTAAACCCTAAACCGTTTGGGGGACCCGAGGAGGTCCCAGCCTCGCTGTCCTGGGCATACTTGGCGCTCGACTTACTTCTGTTTTGGTAGAACCTCGGCGCTTGAAACCTATTACCCTAAGTTTAGGGTTTATAGTGTTTAGGGTCTAGGGTTTAGTCCAAGGACCCAAATACTAGGGCCCTAGGGTCCCTTAAAAGGGTTTATAAGGGGTATATAGGGATATATGGGGACTATATAAGGGTCCAAGGACCCAAATAATAGGGTTTTAAGGCCCAAAATACTATATTCTTAATGGTATTTGGGCCCTCTTGGCTTGCCGTGTGAAACCCTGTTATTTGGGTCCTTGGACCCTTAGGGATAGGTTAGGAATGGAAATAATCAGGACCCTCGTGGTACCTTCAATTGGGATTATATGCCCCCGAATACGGGGTACTTAGGCCTGAATAGAAGGTAGTTGGAGGGTCTGGGAATGGACACTGAAATTGAAAAGGAAATGGAACATGAAATGGAAACTGATTCCATGTAATTAGGGGGTATATGAGTTGAATCTTACTTGGAGGGTCGGGGGGACCCAACAAGTAGGTTGATACAAGGGGGGAAACCTGGGAACAGTCTGTGGCTTATAGGGTTACTCACCTACTTACTGAGCCGAGCCCCTCCAAGTAGGGACCCCTTCAGGGACTTCGGTGGGAGCATACAGGTTTACATAGGGATACATAAGGTCTAGAAAATCTCTTTGCGGGGGTTCTTATATGAAAAAACTTCTTGATAAGGCGTATAGTATTTTTTGAGAGGGGACTGTTGTGGCGTGTGTGAAAAAACATGGTTTGCAGGTCAGCGAGGCATCAGCTCTGTTTTTTTAGCTCTATGTAGGC
>CAJNIZ010001936.1:79002-114599 GCA_905231905.1 Symbiodinium pilosum | reverse complement strand
GTTTAGGAAAGAACCCTAAACCCTAAACCCTTCGCATCTTGCTGGGTCTAGGGCTCTGTGGGTTGGGGTAATGAATGGGGCTTAGGGTTGAGTGCTTCTTCGGGTTGAGGATAGAAATGAGGTTCAGAATTTCAGGTTTGGGTTAAGGGCTTACGGTTTAGGCCCCTTGAAGCTGTAAGCCCCTGACCACATCCCGAAACCAGACACACCTCACGTCCTACTGGGCCATCCTGTGACCGCTGTTAAACCCTAAGCCCTCCACCCCAAACTCCCAAAAAAGAGGGCTTAGGGTTTACAGTGGAGTGCCCTGGGTGTAGAGTCTCGGCATTGTTGTATGGGCTTGTGCGCCTGCGTTTACATACTTCAGGGCCCAGGCACCCTATAGATGATCCTTTCCGAACATTTTCGAAGTTCTTCTCCATTTGATGCCCCATCATTGGTCTACTTATCTCTACTTTTGGAGTCCAGATGAAGCCTTTCAATCCTGACCCCTGAACCTAAACCCTAAACCCTAACCCCCAAACACTTTAACTCGCAAGCCAGGAGCTGATCCGGTTTGCTGGGATGCTGGCTGCTTCCATCTCGGCCCTGGCTGTCGGGAGAGCGAAGCACGTCATAACATAAACGGAGGGTCCGCTTTAAGATCTTAGGGCTTGGGGCTTAGGGCTTAGGGTTGAGGATCCCGAAGCCCTAATCCCTAAGGGTTTAGGGTTGGGGATCCCTAAGCCCTAAACCCAAAACCCAAGTAACCCCAAACCGTAAACAATGACCCTAGGAAGAACATAGGATCCTTTTTACATAAATATAGGGAATCCCATACCCTAAAAAGTATAAAGGATCCCTAACATTGATCCCCAAACTGTTACCCTAAACCCAAAACCCAAAAAGCCAGATAACCCCAATTACCTACAGTTAAGTAATGATTACCCCCTAGCTAGTAGGTAGAACCCCCAACCGTAAACAATGACCCAGGCACAGCAGCTGGAGCCCTCGCTGCCACTGCGAGGCTCTCCTCCATGGTAAAAATGGCATGTGAGTAGCGTTTTTTTTGGTGGTTGCTTTAGGGTTTTAGGGTTTAGGGTTTATATTCCTCATATAAAATCCTATACCCCAAAAGGAGGATATAATCTTAGTCTATATTGGGTACCATAGTCTCCCCAAATAAAATACTACTCATGTAAGAATCCCCGAATGCACTTCAAAATGGGATGAGGGTTTTGTTCAAGGGGATTGGGGTGTAGGGGTTAGGGTTTTGGGGCTTGAGGATATTGCCACAATAGTGGAGAATCAACTAGAAAAGGACTTCCGGCATCAGGATTTCCCAGGATCTGGGACCTTTTTTTTGGGGGGAGGGCGGGGGGGGGGTCCTACATTGGGGTCACTCAATTTTGGGAAACGATCACATCCCTGGGATTCCAAAGCAAACCTCTACTCGATGTACCCCGGATTTGCGCTGAATTTTGCTTTAGACCCTAAACCCTAAAAGACTCTAAACCCCCCACATCTAAAATCAAACAAGTTCAAGAAACGTGGAAGTTAGTACAACAAATGGAAGGAGCTTATGTAAGGGCTACATAAGGACTACATAAGGGACATATAGGGACCATGGACGGTTATGTGGAATGTTCCTAAGATTAGGGATACCTTTTTGGGGGTCCCCGCTTTAAGGATTAAACTATACTGGGGGTGTATATTGGGGTTCCCCTATTTTGTGAAATGATCATGTAAGGGTATATGGGGGGTTGTCAAAATTGTCCCTTTTTGAGTCCCTATGATAATACGGCACCTAATACTTAGGGTACCCAAAAAGGCACCATAATTTTGACAACCACTCATACAATATACGGATCATGCCCCTACTTGGTAACTCCCCCTCCTGTAATTGCCTTAGTTTAGATCTCAGCATGAGAATGACTAGGCTTGGACGGCTCCTGTGAGTAGTTGTTAAAAGAGTTCAGGGTTTAGGGTTTAGGGTTTGGGGTTTAAAGATTTAGGGTTTGGGGGTTTAGGGATTTAGGGTTTGGGGATTTAGGGTTTTGGGAATTATGCGTCGCCCTCTTGGAATCTTTCACGCAATGCCCACCCGCACCGCACAATTTTCTGCAGAAAAGTGTGCAAGAACTGCAAGAAAGCTATGCAAACAAGAGTTGATCAATCCTCCCAAATCCCGAAGAAGGACTCGTATAACCTCCAAAGAACTCCAAAGTGCTCTTTAGGGTAGCAAGCACCACAGTTAAAGGCTCCCGCAGACGCTGATGGCGGCGTTGAAGCTGATGCGGCTAACTTTGAGGTTGGCACGTGGCATCTCCTGCAAGCAGGAGGTCTTCTACCTCCGGCTAACTTTGAGGTTGGCACGTGGCATCTCCTGCAAGCAGGAGGTCTTCTACCTCCCCTTTTGTACCCCAATACAGACCCCAATATACTATAGTCCTTATTATAGGGACCCCCAAAAAAAGGTCCCATATCCTCTCCGCACAACTAAAATGGTACCTGAAAAAGGGATCCTACAACGACTTGTGCCTTGTTAACAGGAGCCCAGGCGGGGCGCCTTGAAGGGAACACAGACTATCCCCGCATCCTCCGGGTCCCTAAACTTGGGTTTAGGGTTTAGGGCTTTGTAGGGAAGAAAGGAATATGTCATATGGGGATTATTTATGTAAAGATTGTCTTCCCTTAATTTCTAGAGAGTTACTAAGAAACAATAAGTAACCCTAAGCACACGACCAGTGACAGTAAACAAATGGTGGAGGTAGTGAGATCTGAAGCCCTGGTGGTGCTGCTCGGAGACTAGGCTTTAGGTATGAGGTTTAGGGCTTAGGTTGTAGGGTTTGCTGCATGATTTAGGAACTGGGGTTATCCTAAACCCTAAACCCTGATCCACGAGAACGAGGTAGATGATTTGACCCATGATGCCACTGAGAGGCCCTGATTATCAGAAGAGAGTTTGGAAGCAGTTTAATTTGGCGTTGGTATTTCTGTTCCCGAATGTAGTTTGTATACGCTGGTCATCTTTGTTGATGGGGACTTGGCTTCCAGCGGGGCTCAGCCCTAAACCCTAAATTCTATCCTTATCCTGTATGCAGGGTCTATGCATCCTTAGATAACTATGCAGACCATCATGGCGGGTGGTCACGTGACGCCATCGAACATTGAAGTGCGCAATAGTCCCCGGAACCCTAACCCTAGCCCCTCTACCTGCCTTGGCACAGGAGAGCAAACCAAGACATGATCTTGCGGCTTCTCATGAACCATAATGTACAATGTAGCAGGAAACCCCAGAAAGCCCTAACCCTAAACCCCAATGGCCAAAACCTTTACATCCTGTAGAAGCTGCAGACCAACTTGCCATAAGCCTTCCGCTTCACATGCGCTGATAGTAGAGTTGATGGTGATCCTTGGTGGATTGCTGGGCTAGGCCCCCACCGAGTAGCGGGGATCTGATATTGTTCATACTACGAGCTGCATGACCTGAGTCACCTATCCTACCAAAGCAACATCATTGCCACGACACAAAGGACTTGCGGTCATCCAGGATTTCCAACATTAGATCTAGAAAAATGCAAGCACCCTAAGGTACTTACCATAAACGCCTGTGGCCACAGTCACCCGAAGGCTCCATGTAGCTATGTGGTCTTTACTTGGGCTGTAAAGTCATTATATGGGAGCCCCTTTGGGCCCTAAGTATACACTACATAGCTACATGAGAGGTTGCCAAAATTATGGTCCCTTGTGGGGTACCCTAACCATTTGGTGCCGCATTATAATAGGGACCCAAAAAGGGACCATAATCTTCACAACCACCTACATGGAGTCTTTGGGTCAGTGGGCTGGGCTGATGCCGAGCTTGGAGGGTAGCTTTACCTCTTGAAGAGCCAGAGCCGCCTAATCCCCAAAACTTGGCGACTGCCCGCACCCAGTCACACTCGATAGTAAGGGTCATATTCAAGGCTCTATATAGGGGTTTCCTAAAATCATGGGTACCCTTGTCGGGGTCTCTGTAATTGGGATTCTAGTATATTAGAGTCTATATTGGGGTCCCCTTGTTTAGGGAAACTACCATATAGCAATAGTATAAATACTACTATCCAACTGTTAATGAGTGTTGGCACAGGGCCCAACCCAGACCCCCAAGCCCTAGATAACTCCTAAACCATACGCCAGTTCTTCTCTCTCACAAACTGCAAGAGATCAAGACATTTGTGTTGATTTCCACTACATGGGGATCAACCCCGCCAAATTGCCTTCAAGAAATACTATGATCCTCAGCTCAGTGTCCGCACAGAAAAAGAGATCCCATACCTTGGACACCCCCCTGGCCAATGCCTGTTCTGTAGCACTGGAAACCACAAATTGCATAATGCCCTCCCTAAACTTTAAATCCGAATCCCTATGTGCCAATCCCTACACCCCAATTCCTTATCCCAGACCCCTAAACCCTTATCCCTAAATCCCATAATCCTTAAGCCCACACCCTAAACCCGACACCCTAATCCCTAAACCCGAAATCCCAAGTCCAGGATCTCATTGGAGTGACCCCCGCAAGCAGCACTCCCTGCAGCTTTTTGAACAATGTCACAGTTTAGGGCTGTAGGGTTTAGCATTTAGGGCTTAGGGTTTAGGGTAAGGGTTCAGGGATCGGGGTTTAGGGTTTAGGGATTTTGCTGAGGCCTTGCGTGCGAGTCAGCACGCTTTGGCATCTTACCAAGAACGGCAGGGTGTCGCATCTTACGGGCTACTGCTTGGTACTTACTTTGTGGGTAGGCGGTGTGGTCAGGTCAGTTCCAAATGTTTGGGAAGTACTGCTTGGTCATTACTTGTTGTACCTGCTGTGCCACAGATACAGAGTCTGCATGTCAGGAAGTGATCCGTAGAGGTTGATGCCTAACCATTGCATCGCAGGGCCGTTGAGGTCCTCATTCGCCACGGCGTAGATAAAGCGCGATCACTTGTGCCGTTCAAAATGCTGATAAGCAACTCCAACACCGCGAGTGCAGTTTGTCAGGAGCACAGAGTTGTCTGGGTTACCGCGGTGACCCAGAAAGCACAGGAACGGATGAGCCTCCAAGTTCGTCACCAAATAGCACTGAGACCACTGATCATATTCGTGCAGAGGAAGTCTGCAACCCCACGAGTCATGGAGTCCGGGCTTCGGGGATTAGTGTTCTCAAAGATATGCCCCTCTACACCCTTAGAAACACCAAGAATCCCTCAAGGGGACACCTAACAATTGCTCAATTGCTGATCAATCCTATATCTCTCCAGTTTCCCAGAGGTCACAGATTTGGAATAACCTTCAGATCTGGGGTGTGGGTGTTGGGGATGGGATTAAGGCGTAGGGATCAGGGGGGAGGGTTTAGACTGTTGGGCTTGGTGTTTTTGGAAGCGTCCCCAGAAACCTCCTATTGATAAGGGTATCCTTTTTGCTACTTTTCAGTTTGAACAAGGAGCAAGACCCCTAAATACAAAGGTAAAAAGGGTACCACTGGGGTACCTATTTTCGTGTTCAGGGTTTAGGAAAACAGCTGAAACACCAGGAACCTGTAGGGTGCCGGAAGGAAGCACCCCTCGACACATGGTGAAATGTAATGTAGGGGACAATTTCTTGAGAATAGGCCAGAGTAGGGCCTTTGGATGCAGGAACGATAAGGGTATAATCTTCTACATCAACTACTAGGGTTTAGGGTTTAGGGAATCAACTAACTTATGCGCCCTGGGCTGTTCACAGTCACTCTGAACTCTCACTGGCGGAGACAACTTCCTGAAAGCACGAAGTCATATTTCAGTAGCTCAAAGCGGGAGGCCCTAAGGGATATAGGGATTACAGAAGTCCTAAACCCTAAACCCTAAGGGCCATTTTCAGAATTCCTATGGTCTGCGTGGAAGTCTGGACCCAAACCCAGTATGTACAAGCCGCGGAAGCTCGTATAAGAAGAATCCTAAATGCATGCTTGTGACAGTGTAGCTATGCCATTCTGAACTTGTTCTTACCTGTGGTTGTGAAGAACACCCAAGTATTGCAACTTGCACACACCCAGAGCTTGTTATCCCAAGACCCAACCCCAAACCTGAAAGGCCTGATGTCCGAATTACAACTTCCTTACTGGCACAACTTCAAGAATGCCAAGGTCCTTCCATGTGGAAAGGCGTCATGGTAAGCTGGGGCAAAAGCGTTTGGCTTTTGTCAAACCAATCTTACCCTTCAAGCACGAAAGCAAAATGAACTATGCGCGACTGAATTGATTCTTCAGGACATGAGTAAACTATGGCGCGTATGAATGCTTGAAATGAACAACTTGGCTTGAGTACACGCATTACTGATGCTTTTTAAGGAAAAGGTTTAGGAGTTGAGGGTTTAGGGCTTGGTGCTTTCTTAGGATGTACTGCCAGCGAAAAGAAAATGGGAAAGACAGTAGGACCTGCTACATATTTTCATGAAGTTTATATGGGGACTACTCTGAATCTGTCCTACATACAAGATGAGTATCAAGTCCAACTCAACCTGCTGGCCAAAACAAAGCAACGGCTCCGAAATCTCCAAAAATCCCGCAGCCGTAAACCCTGAACCCTATAAACCCTGCACGCTAAAAACTATAAACCCTGAACCCTAGACTCGTCAGCCCCGAGCCCTACATCCTTAAGCTCCTTCTTGTAGACCCTGGGGTTATTGTAGGGATAATGGAAAAGAAAATGCAAACTAAACCGAAAACAGTGGTTATAGTGTAGTTTATAGGGATGGTTATATAGGGATTATATAGGGGATGATGGAAAAGAAAATGGAAACTACGATTTAAGGTTTAGGGTTTAGCGTTGAATGTAGATCCCTGATGAATAAACCCCTACCCTTAATAGGGAGCGTAAAAGGGACCCTTATTAAAAAACCCTTAAAAGGAGTGGGTTTATTTTCTCATGGATCTACTTTGACCCCTAAAAACTTAACCCCAAAACCGCCTGCTAGCGCGAGTAGGGCGGACTGCCACATGCCAGCTTTCGCGGTCGCACTGATTGTGGCGCTGAGCGTCACCGTGTTCGGCCTGCAAACCCCAAAGCCAAAAACCCTAAGCCCCAAACCCTTAAAGTCCCTGTAAGCGAGTTGTACAGATATCTAGCGATATATTATAAGGACATGCAGGTTTATGGTTCAGAGTCAGGGGGTCGTAGCAAGCAGGTGAAAAATGGCCATACCTGCAATCCATATTTCCCCTAAGGGTCCAAGTACCTAATTCTCATATACTTACCCAGAACCACGCCAATAATTACTATTACACCAAAGCCAGGTACCTAATTATGGGGTACATGGACCCTAAACCCTAAACCCTGAACCCTAAACCCTAAACCCTGCACCCAAAACCCTAAACTCTAGGACCCTTTGGGTTACTAAGTCTCCCTGACCCGAAACCCTAAGCCCCAAGGCAGGCCTTACTCAGAGGCTGCGTTTTGGAGGGGGGGCTGGCAAGGGGGTTGCCCGAATGAAGGTTTGGGGTTTAGGGTTAAGGGTTAGGGTTCAGGCTTTCGAATTAAGGTTTTTGGTGAGGGTTTGGGTTTAGGGTTAAGTGGTTGCACTTAGGACTTGTCGAGCGCAGGGTGGGGGAGTAGAAGGACCAACTGATCAGAATCAGCAGCGTGCCCACAAAACCTTTCAAACCCTACAGGCAGCTGCATTCATGTCATTGCAAACTGTAAACCCTAAACCCTAAACTGTAGAACCTGGCAACGCTCCTATGTCAGCTACATGCCCCTAAGCTGACTCAGAAGTTCCCCAGTGAGGCATATGAGCTATAGTCTAAACTCCTGAAAGGGGGTTGTATGGGGGATTCTATAGGAGACTACTATAGGGGTTCTTCAGGGGGATACTAGGAGTTTAGGGTTGTCCGAGTCCTTGTCCCGAGTGTCCACGTAAGTACTGCTTTTGCATATATGCGGGCCCCAAAATGGCTCCTGCGTGTACATGGATCCCAAGTAGCAAGTATAGACATGGGGAGCTTCTCAACAAAAGCTCCCATAAGAGGCATTCCAAAATCCTTATACCCCTGGGGGTCCAATCGGTACCCCTACGTCGAGAAACTTCCACATCTAAATATAATATAGATAGAATATATACTTCAACCCCCCCCCCCCCCAGAGATATTCGCGTTTCTAATAGTACAGTAGGACCCCTGATAAGGACCCCTTAACCTTGTCGAATGCCCTACACCACATTTTGTATAACTTATATAGCTACATATTAAACCCTAAACCCTATTATAAACCCTAAACCCTGAATCCTCAACCCTAAACCTACGAAAGACCTATAGCCTCCTCGGGTTACAGTACTTCTAACCAGCCCTGGGGGAAGAAAGCTCAGGTTTCAGGGCTTGGGGGGTTTAGGGTCTACAGGTTGTTTTGTTTAAGGCTTAGGGTTTAGGGTTTAGGGTTGGGTTTCAGGGTTGTCATGTAGGGTTTGGGGTTTGGGGCTTGAGATATTGAATTTTGGAGTTTGAGTTCAAGGATGTGGCATGGGCAAACGTCTCAGACCCTGAATCCTAACTGGAAGCGCTTACGTTAAACTCCTTCTGCATTACTTCGTATTGTTATCAGGAAGGACATTGGTGACGTGGGGTACCCCCTCCCCTAAGTAAGGCGCTAAAGGATTGTACTCCAAAGCCTAAACCCTGAACCTCGAAAGGCTACACCCTAAACCCTATAAGCCCTAGCAAGCAAACCCTCACCCCTAAACCTCAAACCTGAAACCCTAAACTGCAGTGGCCTTGGCAGAGCAACGGACATATTGCCAAACAGCTGCAGAGCCATCTGCCATTTCGCGGCCTTCCTGGGTCCACATTTAAGGTTCAGGGTTTGGGGATTGAGCAGTTGAGAGTTCGGGTTGAGGCTGTAAAGGTGTGGGGTTGAGGGTATAGGGTTTGGGGGTTTCAGGTTTGATGGTTTAGGGGTGTGGCCTTTGATTGCTTTCGAATTCACTGGGCGCGCAGTTTAATCCTTTGGGTTTGATGGACAAGAAACTGGAAACTGGCACGTTGTGGGGAAGTATACAAGTGAATTTTATCATGATCAAACCTCTATTCTGTAGAAACATCCGGTAAGTCCTGGCATTCATCTGATTAGGGACTCATCGGATGGAGGATAAAAAGCGGCATCCCATGTACATCCTGATATAGGTCATTCTCAAGGCTAGCATGTAGCTTTTTTTAGGGGAATCATGATTCAAGGTCTGCAGAGACTCTTTTGCAAGCCTTTCCACCCCCGCTGTCCTGTTCTTGGGACCTTCCAAGAATTTCGTTTGGCGGTGGTATCTTGAAGTCTACTCCTTAAACCCTAAACCCCTAAACCCTAAACCCAAATCTCCTACAAAGTACTTCTTGTCCAAGCTGCTCGCACGCACTGATGCCGGCACTGAAGCCGACCTTTCATTGTGGGCTGCTCGTTGAGGGCTTTCTCCTTTAGTGTGCGGCCTGACCCCATGTAGCTACATGGTTTATACTTGGGCCATGAAGTAGTTACATGGGAACTCCTTTGGGCCCTAAGTATATACTACATAGCTACATGGATCCTTTGGGGACATGAAGAACCCTAAATCCTAAACCCATAAACCCTAAACCCCAAACTCTAATCCCCAAACCCACAAACCCTAAACCCCATGGCTATAGAGCTACATGGAGCCTTTGGGTAACTAATCTGAATAAACTTTTGGGAGGTATGCCATGCCCCAGCTCTATGAAGATTAGAGGGGTTTAGGGTTTAGGGGATCATGCTGGCGGTTATTTGCGCTTCTGAGGTAGCTTCTGAGGTAGCCTGGGAGATTAGGGAAGAGAATCAGAAGCCACACTTCCAGTTTCAATATGAACAGGACCCCCAAACCCTAAACCTCTAAACCCCTAAACCCTAAACCCCCAGACCCTAAAAACGTGGTAGGGGTTGACGTAGGAATCCAGAAAACTGAGCCCTACACCGAAAGCCAGAAACCTGGATGTTCGCCTATGTTAAACTTTGGGAGGACCCCCCCGCCCTGTAATAGTGGTATAATAGGTATAGAAGCGGATCCTAATACAATCCTTATTATCCCTTATACTCATTATTACTGGGTGGAGGGTCCGCCTAAGCTAAACTTCAGTCTTTTCTCTGAAAAGTCTGCAAGCTCCACCCTAAACCCTAAACCCTGCAAAACACACCTTCGCCTGCTGCACTTAAGCCGTACTCCTCAGCCATGAATCATATGTCCCATTTACGGTTTGGGGTTTAGGAGTTTAGCGTTTAGGGGCTTAGGGTTTTGGGGTTTAGGCTTCCTAATGAATGTCAAAACCCTGCCTCCCAAAACCCTACAGGCTATAGTCCCCCTTAAGTAGATTCACAGAATAAGCTAGTAAGCTCAGCGTCCATCTTTGAACCCTAATACCTCATCCACCCTCAAACCCTAACTCCCCCTCCCGACGCACAAACACCCAAAGCCATGAACCGTCACCCTAAACCCTGCCCTCAAAACGCTTCACCCCAAATCCTAACTGAAGCCCACATCCTAAACCCTACATCCTATCACCTAGACCCCTCATTCCAAGCCTTAGAAACCTAAAGCTTGAACCCCGCCACCCTAAATCCCCAGAGGGTTTAGGGTTTAGGGGTTTAGGGTTTAGGGCTTAGGCAAACCCGGAAGTCTAAATCCCTGGCTGCGATGATGATCCCGCCTCGCTGGCTACGATGCGTGCTTCAGGCATGCGAAATAGCCTGGGCTGTCTGCTCTGGATACCCTAAACCCAAACCCCTAAACTCGAAACTCCTAAACTCTGAACCCAGGGACATAGCTTTACGGGCCTAGGGTTGTCTGACGTCGGATTTATGGGTTCCGGTTTCAGGTCCGGGGCATCTCCAAGGACTGGACCCAAAGGATAGAGAGTCTAGGGTTTAGGGTTTGGAGATTGCAATTTTTCGAACATTTCTACACGTATACACATGTACAGGACTTTGGATGTCTTGACAGGAGCTCTGAGGCGCCAAAAACTAAACCCTAAACCTGACAGTGTAGAAGAAGGCTGTAATTATGACTTCCAGCAAGCCCTGAAACCCTTCACCTGACAGCTTAGGAGAAGGCTTTAACTCTGCGTTAATGTGCCCAAAGGCTCCATGTGGGAGTTTCCTCAAATTAGGGGTCTTTTTTTGGGGTCCCCATAATAAGAATTATAGTATTTGGGGGTCTATCTTGGGGCCCCTATTTTGGTAGTTCATATAAAGATGTAGGTATGCTTCGGAATAATTGCTCAACAGGTATGCAGTCTGGGTTGTACAACCTGTCTGGAAGCCTGGTCAAGATGTCCATCCTTCCTTTTCGACAAGGTCCCAAAACAACAATTACATTGCTTTAGTGGTTCGCGGGCACCAAACCCTAAGCCTGATCCCCCAGGCACCTGGACCCTAAAACCAAACCCTAATTTTCCCGGTTCAAGCGCCAGTACATATGATTGTAATATACTGTAATGAGAAATACTGGCGCTAGGCGGTGGAGGTGTAATTCTCAGGAAAGGGTTCAGCCCCGGACTATTGCAAATCGTGAACCGTCCATCGATATGGAGCTCTTGCTCAGGGTTACCCCTCCTTCCCGCTACAGGATGGAATCCTCTCCCCCTGATAATGAAGGCCCCCCCCCCCCCGCCCTAATGTATATCCTCCGATCCGTATCTTCGACAAAACTGAATAAGAAACAGGTTAAATCGAAAATCGCAATACAAGCATTAACATTTGAGTAAAGCCAGTAAATCTGATGGAAATTTCAACAAAATCAAGTTGAAATCAGATGAAAAAACGTACTCAAACCCATAAAACCATCCAAGTCTAGGTTTCAAGGAGATCCTCAATCCTAAAGAGTCGTGCTAGGGACCCCCCTAATTCAGAGGATCCAAGACGTTATCAACTTCAGTCCTGGCCCTTTTTAAAAATAGTCGGTTTAGGGTTTAGGGTTTAAGGTTTAGGGTTTAGGGTTGGAAGCAGATTTCAGAATTTGGCTGTATCTTATGCGCGGGGGGGTTTTAAATTACGGGGAAGGGATTACAGCGTTCAGGGTAAGGGGTTTAAGGTCTATAGGCAACTGCGCCAACTCCTCAACCCGAAGCCGGGGACTCAGCACTCCAAATCCCAGCACAGAAAAGAGAAACCTCACAATCCCGGCAGATTTCCAAGATACTCCAACAACTTGCTACGCATGAACACACACACACACCCCACTTTAACCCTAAACCCTAAACCCTAAACCCCACTTTAACCTTTGTGGGCCTCCGGCATGGTCAGGGTCACAATATTTTGGAGTATGACGGGGGACCCTATCTTTGGAAACCTGCCATAAGCATGGAAAAAGAGCCGTTTGCTAAGGATCCAAGTATACAAATAATACCTACATTGGGCCCTAAAGTCTGTAAATATTACCTACATTGGGCTATTTGGATCCCTAGGGCTAGACCCTAAACCCTAAACCCTAAACCCTAAAAGAGCCGTTTGCTTCTGAGCACCAAGCAGGAGCCTCGTACAGCTTGATGTCCGCATCTCCAAGTTTGCCATTCCTCGGCGGTCCCAACCCAGACAGGCTTCAATGGGGGTTTAGGGTTGTATGGATATTCTGGGTATTTTTTAGGGTTGTATGATGCTGTTTAAGGGCTGTATTATGGGATTTTAGGATGTGTGTTGATTTTGGCTTTGAGGGTTTAAGATCTACTACTTAGGATTTAGGATTTGCTTAGGGGCTTCTGGGTGTTAATTCTAGGCTGCGGTCAAACTGGACCTGAGAACTTGTGTGTCTCATACGGGTGCCTCCTCGTACAGCACGCGTAGATGCGGCTACAAACAAAGAGGCAACTCTAGCAAGTGCCCTGCGTACTTTTTCAACACCGGTTCTACACTGTGGCACACAAAATGCAACTTCCCCTTGCCCGTTGGGTTCTAGGTTCTACAGCCCTAAGCCCTTAACCCTGTACCCTCAACTCTCAGCCCTAAATCCTAAACCCTCGACCCTAAACCCTTTGGGTTCTACTGTGACACACAAGAACTTCAGGTCATGTGCTTTCCAGAATCAGGCCGTTCCACGTTGTTAGACCCCAACCTATACAGAACTCCCACCATCACCAATGAAACTCCATGTTGACATGCACTACTATGGGAATACTAGGGCTAGGGATAGTGGAAAAGAAAATGGAAACTACTACATTATAATGTGGTATATAATGGGGTTCTCGTACTTGGTAGCTTCCCTAAATTAGGGGTACATTATTGGGGGTCAATCAAATTTTAAAAGGGTTATACTATTTTGTAGTCTAGGTTGGGGTCCCCATATCTATCGAAAGTACTACATACATCCAGTCTGCCCGGTCCAGCTGCAATCCAGAAGTCCTCAACCCTCAGCCGCTCAAGCTCAACGCCGTCAATCATGGAAGCCAAAACCCTATACTCGCGAGGGCACGAACAGTGCTAGCAACCACAGGTATGGCTTAGGTGGACCCCCCACCCAGTAATAGTGACTAAATCTAATGGTAATTAATTATATTAGGGTCCTCTTATAGTCCTATTATACCACTATTACAGGGTGGGCGGGTCCTCCTAAGATATGACACATGTAACACTACAGCCCACAGCTACAGCATCGCTATCTTGACATCAAAATAATGCCCAAGGCTCTCCATGTCAGCGTCCCAGGAGTTGTACATTGTCGTGGTGAAGGCCTTACTGGCGGTTAGGCTTCATGGTTTATCTGCCTTCAAGAAGACCCTAGACCCTAAACCTGAGGACTTCACAAGCAACAGCTATCCTCCCCCAAAACCAGCATGGAAACTCACGCAAGCCCGTTTTGTGCGGCAGTCGTCTTTGTACAGCCCCTTTGGTGTTTCCACAATCCTGTGACACCCCAGTATGGCAGTCATTGCTTAGAACTGGCACCACGAAGCCAAGAAACCTTAACTCCTCAAGTAGATTTGCCTCCAAAAATCGGCCCGAGGGACCCCAACCCTAAGGGTCCAAGGACACAAATAATAGGGTTGTAGGACCCACACTATTATGACATTAATGGCATTTGAGCCCTGAATCCCTGTCATTTGGGTCCTTGGACCGTTAGTGTAAGGAGTGTGAAGGGAATATAGGAGATCCGCTGAGGAACTTGACGGGTCATGTTGGGACATGTTTAATATATTTGGGGCTAGATAGGGGTTATATAGGGACAATGGAAAATGAAATGGAGACTACTATTTAGGGTGTAACTTGGAGAAACTACCGCGTGAGCCAATGCTGCCCTTGTTTTTTCTTCTTCTCGGGCGATCTTTTTTCCGTACAGCAGCAAACACAACCAAAAGCACGGGGAAGGATCTTGCAAAGGCTGCTGATTGGGAGCGCCTCTGCGAATCGAATCTAACCCACTGCGTGGCCAACAGGCTCATTGATGATGTGAACTTGTCTATAGGCCCTAAACCCCGTGCAAGGAATGGCCCGTCATGGACGGCTTGGATTTGCAGCTGCTGTCGCCTAATTGTCAACATGTTGCTCTTTGATTGGAAGCTGGCAATCCGAAAGAACACATCTTGCAGAAAGACCAGCACGGAACACGTGCCTTCCCGCAACGGAACGTTTATGTAGATGACTTCCCACGTTGGGAGTTGATTGGGCAAACATCTTGAACTCCGCCCCAGGCAGCAGACAATTTCTGAGAGGTAGGTCCACCAGACCCCCTGAGGTACATACCCAAAACAGTTTTAGTCCATGCAAACTAAAAGGAACACCAAACAAGCCCAACACTTTTGAGACCCGCCGCCCACGTTGAGGGGAGTGTTAGGCGGCGGAGACGGCTATCAGAGTAGATGGGGTTCGTGTATTGAGCGTCAGTATTGCTTCCATGTGAGTCAACGGGCACCTACTTTGTTTTATGTAAGCCCAAGCCCATAGCCCGGAGCAACCAAGTCTCTGACGCTCTTCACCGTGGCCTCTGCGTCTTTGCTTTCCTCTTTGTCTGTGGCCTCATCCTCAACATGTGCTCATCACATCTCATGGTATTTGGATTTCATCTTTAGGGTTTAGGGTTTGCAGGGTCACGGGGACTTAGTAAGTACGTTAATACTTCGGAGAACTAGGGTTACTACATGGGTTATAGGTGTTATTAACCTACGTACAAAGTCCTCCTGTCCTCCAAGTCGTAATCTCCTATGCTTAACCCCAGGGTCCAAGGACCCAAGTAATAGGGTTGTAGGGCCCAAATACTATATCATTATTGGTGCTTGGACCCTAAAACCCTGCTATTTGAGTCCTTGGACCCTCAGGGTAAACCTAGACCTTAAACCTCAATAATCCAGTAGTTTCCATTGTCACAAAGTCCTTTTAGGGTCTACGGTTTAGGCCCCCTGTCCTATGCTTGAACCATCCAGACCGTTGTACGTGCAAGCGAAAGCCACGATCGTTGCAGACGTGGACCGTTGACAGGGAGACTTCGTCAGTAGGTTTATAGAAGTAGGTTTTGGGTTTACAGCGTGGGTTTGGGTGTAGGGTTTAGGGTTGGTCACCAATGGGGATAACTGAGGTTGCTATTTGAGCTATAAGTTATAATTGGTGTGAGTATACTTGCTCGGTCACCCTGGCCCTGCGAGTATACCGAACTCCTACAACATGGGAGGTATAGTCTAAACTCCTAGTATCCCCCCTTAACAACCCTATAATGCTCTCCGATAGAACCGCCTATTCAGATCCTAGTATCCCCCTTAATAAGCCCTAGTAGTCCCCTATATAATCCCCTATATAACCCCCATTTAAGGAGTTTAGACTATGGCTCATTTGGCGTTCTCGTCCTTGGCATCATCATTGGGCTCTTCTTTCTTGACAACCTGTCAAGCAAGGGCTGCAGTAAACATACCTGTGCTCGGGGAACCTGAAACCAAAAACATCTTTGAGAGCCCTATGATTTCTTCCAGAGAATTTTCGGGAACACTAAGAAAAAGTTTTTGGGGTTCTCCAGAAGGTCTCCGGGTATGGATGTACACCCTACAGACCTTGCTAGATCCAAATCTAATCGACCGTGCTATGAACCCCACACTTGGCACAGTATGGTAAATCCCAAACACTACGTGACGTAGGCGACAGCTCGGAATCCGAACCTTGATCTCAGCCCTCAGTCCTCAACCCAAACCCTCTATGCTCTGCTGCTCCAGGCTGCATTAGGTAAGAAAAGACTCTGCTTGAAGGTCCAGGAAATTTGGTTGGTCTGGGGTTTAGGCAATTACCTTTCCCTGGGGGGATGCTTCAGTGAAAGGCTAGAGCTGCTAGAATAAAATGTCCTTTTGCGGTTGTTAACCACACCAGCACATCGGTGGGACTGATGGTAATTCACCCGCATCGCGGCTAAAGCAGCGATTACTGCCTCGAACCTCATGCACCAAGTATCAGCGCCTTCGTCCAGACTCTTAATGCGCATGGAGAGCTAGGAATCGGATTTGGTCAACCATTCAGCTGTGTCATGCTCAGGCTGAGGGATAGAATCTTCAGAGTTGGGGCTGGGGGTAGTGGCCAGGGTGACGGAATTTTGGGTGCAACTAAACCCAACTGCTGAGTTCCACGCTAACTGTGCAAAGCGTACCTACCCAGCTACTCAGCATGAAATGCAGCAGCATCATACACATATCTTGGGTAATTACTGCCCCCACCTAGTAACAGTCTGCAATCGGGGTAGCATCAGCGACTTCATATTAGTATAATATAGTCACTATCCAAGTGATACTGAGTAGGGGCAGCGTCCAACTCGTGTCTGAAGCCTTCTCCTCGGCGACCGTGGTGGTCTGGATGGTTGTCGTGCTGGTGGTTGTAGATGTGACCTGTCCAATAGAAAGAAATGGAACATGCAGTTGGTTTATTGGGATAAGGGTTCCCGAAATTGGGGGGTCCCCGAGAATGTTCTGGTCTGTTGAGATAGCAATTCTATTAATAGAGCCTAGGAACGTGTAGGGATGGTCTGAAAAATGTGCGGGTTACCCCGCCAGATTCTTGAGGGAGGGTCGCTACGGAGAAGTCCATGGTGCTAAGCTTGAGAAACTGCAGGTTACAAACTCAGCCACAAGAGGTAGTTTCCATAAATGGAGGGCCACCAATATAAATCCAAGAACACTCTATCCTGATACTAGGGGCCCCGGACCCCTTTTCGGCAACCCCCAAAACCCACACAGAGTCAGGGCGCCATCACCCAACAGAATCTGCTCGAGAAGAGACTTTCTTTCCCTCTGAGAACCAGGAAACCCTCAACTAAAAACCATAACGTAAAAGCCTGAGCCCTAAGTCCTTAAGCCCTAACCCCCCAAATCCCCCTAACTCCTAAACCTGCAATGCAAAGCCCTGAACCCCCAAAACTCTAGACCGCAATCCCCCAAAACCTAAGCCCCTACACTCCTAAAACCTTTCATCCCAAGACCTCTTAAGCCACCATAATCCCGACAGTCAATATTTCCAACATACTTTAATACACTGGGGTTCCTTATTAGGGAATATATCAGGGAATATACCCAACTACCAAAAGGACTCCTGTGTCCACTGTTTATTCGGGTTTGGGGCTTTGGGGTTAAGAGTCCTTTTAAGAGTAAGAGCTCTTGTAACCCTATGTCACCATAAACTTTTTAACCCCATATAGCCCCCACACCCTTAAGCCTCAAACCCTATAACCGTAAAACTCAAATCCCAAACCCTAAACCCTATAACCCTAAACCCCGAACCCTTTAACCCAAAACCCCAAAACCCCAAACCCTAAACCCTAAACCCTAAAACTCAAATCCCAAACCCTAAACCCTATAACCCTAAACCCCGAACCCTTTAACCCAAAACCCCAAAACCCCAAAACCAAAAACCCCTTTAAAGGGACCCCTCCGGCCTCAGGAGGCTCCCAGACCTTCAGCTTTTGGCCCTGCAGAGGTGATGGCTTGGCGCTTGGCAAGTGCCAAATCCTAAGGGTCTAGGTACCTAGTGATCATCTACTATTTAGGGTTTAGGGTTTAGTGCCAAAGCTTATGGGTCTAAGTACCTAATGATCATCTACTATTTAGGGTTCAGGGTTTCGGGTTTGGATTTGAAAAGCTCTAGGGTTGAGTTTAAGGGGTTTAGGTTTCAGGGTTTAGGCGTCCAAGCATTTAATAATCATACACTTTCCCAAAACCTGTACTATAATTCCTAGTACCCAAAACCCAAGCACTTGATTACTGGCTAATTACTTGAACCCTCTAGGAAGGTTTCGGATTTAGTCAGACTTAGGGTTCGAACCCTTTAGGGTTTGCAGTTTTCTGGCTTTGTAGGTTTTAGGGCTCTAAGGCTTTGTAGGGCGTAGGGGTTTGCAGAGGTTCCTTCGGCTTTGTAGGTTTCAAGGTTGAAGAGTTCAGGCCTTGCAGTTTATACAGTTGAGGGTTTCCGCAGGGTTCAGGGTTTACGGGGTCAAGGATGAACGGTTGAGGGTGTCTGCAGGTTCGGGTTTATGGCGCTGGGGGCAGTCGGGTGTATTGCAGGACGTCGATGGTACATGGGGCTCATAGCGAAGGAACGGATTGTGGCGCTTAGCTCCCCACCTATGAGCCGTCACCGACGCCGTACGTTATTTGTTGGTGGTTGGTAGAGACAAAACTGCTCAAACTGGACAACTCCTCTAGGGGTTCAGAGTTACACGATGCATCGCACAATATGATAAAAATACCCGACCCATGGACGACAGCTCCACAAACCCCTGTCACAACCTAAGCATGCTATTACATTACCATTATCACTGTTACTACCACTACTACTACTACTACTACTACTACTACTACTACGACGACGACGACGACGACGACGACGACGACGGCGGCGGCGACGGCGACGACGACGACGACGACGACTACTCCTGCTGCTACTACTACTACTACGACGACGACGACTACTACTACTACTGCTACTACTACTACTACTCCTACTGCCAATACTACTATTGCTACTCCTACTAGAAGTAGGATTATTGCTACTTTCTGTATCGAGCAATACACGACAAAGCCCGCTCCCCTAAACCACGGCCAAAATTCTTGAAGCCCCGAGCGCGAAGCCCTGAAACCCTAAGCCTTAAAACCTACAGTTCAAGCAACTTCCAGCAAGGGAGCTTACATCAAGGATGTTGCATAAGCACTATAACGCCCCCGCGTTCCTCTTATTCTGGCGATAAATTCGGGGCAGAAGGCTTATGTAAATGCCTGCATCAGAAACCCTGCTGAAATTGTGCTAGACATTTGCTATGAAGGACCTTCAAAATTCCCTCTACTTGGACTCTCCACTGTAGTACTACGTTGCGGTGATCAGATTCATTCCAACCCCCCAAAAGGGACTACGTTGGAGGGTCATGATAAGTTCGCATAGGAATCCTGAGCTGCCTTCTCAAGGCAGCCGCACTCCTTGATCAAGGCGGATGCCTTGCGAATCCTGACATAGGAGTTTCTCAACAGTTGAAATCCTCCAGATACCCCAAGGTAGGTACGTATGTATACATATATATAAACAAGGTCAAGGGTTTTAGGGTATAAATACCTATCTTGGTTCCTCTATAAATGAGGATGCTTGACACGCTACTCATCACCTTGCTGCTCCTGCAATAACACTACAGTAATAGGCCATGGGGGCCTACAAACCGGAGCCCTAAACTCTAAAACCCGAACACCCTCAAAACCTGAAAACCCTAAACACTCCCAACCCAAAATGCTAAACCTAAACCAGGTGCCGTCAGCTCCTGGTAGCGTAGCTGTCGACATGCTCCTTCACCCTCTTCAGTCTTGTTTCCTGAAACAGAGTTTGGGTTTGGAGGTCGGGTTAGGGTTTAGGGATTTGTGTGAGCGATGGTGAGGGGTTTAAAACCTTGTAGATCTAAAGACTCGAGATTTAGGGCGCGGTTTGGGTTTTGAGTGGTCCCATGAATCCCAGACCCATAGGCCCCAATACTTGAAGATCCTAAAGCCCTTACTTGGAGGGTCATGGGGGCTTATAAGTGGGTTCATAATTCGGATGGCTAGGGTGATTATGAGGGCAGTGGGGGTTATTAACATTCTCACTAAGCCCCCCTGACCCTCCAAGTAGACTGACTCCCCTCACAAGCCTGACAAGGCTGAGCAGCCCGGATCGCGTGGATGCATCTCGCATTATTGGCAATACGTTTACTGCATAACCCCTCCCAATCAACTGAAGTTTGGCATTATTCTTTCCAAAGCATTAGTTCACAAATTCATCCATAGAAACTGCCATGTGGGCTGAGGTCGCCATACTTCGCCCAGATTAACTGTACCTACAAGCCCTGGGCTCCAAATGTATAATATTCGGGCCTTTGCGGGTTCAGATCGTGGAGCTTCATGGAACTCAGTAACTACTCAAAACTGGGCTCAAAACTCTGTGTATTCTATAATAGGGTAACCCCCCACTTGGCCATTCAGGGTGACTATAATTAGGGTTGTAAGCCCAATTATAAGGAGTTACTAAGCGCCATGAACCTCCAAGCATGGTACCTAGGACCTATTGCACAGCCCCATGACTTGGAAACTTGGACCCTTAAGGTGAGCAGCCCTCGAGATCCTTTCTAAGAAATTGACAATGTGGGCCAGGCTTTTCACAATAGCTATACACTTACTCATACTCCTGAGAAACCCGACACACAGACACCAAATCCTACCCTACCTCATGTGGCTCCACTTCTTGAAGCATGTGCTGCTACAGCCAGGGGGTTGAAGCAAGATGGAGAATGAAATGGAAAAGAGCATGGGACATGAAATGGGAGTTATGAGTAATCAACAAGTCTTTACAGGGCTGAAAACTACAGTCTAGGCCTTAAAGATTAGGGGTGCTATCCTGGGCCCTTTGTAGCCGGGCATAATCTAGGGGAGAAACCTACTGTGGACTGAAAAGGTGCCAGACTCAACATTCGTACCAAATAGCTCGTAACCAGTAGGTGTAAAAGCCATGAAGCTGTAGGTGATAGGGGGAAACCTAAACCCTAGGAGGGCAGAACCTTTTTCGTTCCAGGTAAAGGGATGAAGCTGCATGGTTGAACAGCTGGAGGGTATAACAACTCGTGTGGATCCGCAAGACCTGTAAGTGCTGTATTCTGGAGCGTCCATGAGCAACAGGACATGTTGCAGAAGTACAATCATCATTACTACTATGGTTTGTACTCTTACTATTTATGATTACCATTACTATTACTCTTACTCTTACTACTACTCTTACTATTACTATTAGTCCTATTCTTCTTATTGCTACTATTACTATACGCCTGGCCTGCTCGGACAGCATTGCGGCTGCATACTTTTGCTGTCGTGCCAGTGCCCTGCAAAGGCTTCCTAAACTTACGTTTGGTAAACAAGGAATAAAGGAATGGATTGGGTTATTCCCCCTTACAGTAACAGTTACCACAAGAAGTAATAGGAATTACAATAGGCCCTGAATAAGGCCCCTTTAAGGACAATTACTGGGTGGGGGAATGACCCAAGGAATGGAGTATATACTTTGGGCCCGGAGGGGCTTCTATATAGCTACCTTGGAGCCCACAAAAATACGATATAGCTACATGGACCTCTTAGGGAAGGTAGAGCAGTTTACGTGTACAACCGCGGAAAAGCTGCACACCTAGGTTGGCGAGCCAGTGTCCAATGTCTGCGGAAGGAAAGTCAATGCTGCAAGGGGGTTGGAATTCTGCCAGGATCCAAATAGCCCAATGTAGCTAATATTTACAGACTTTAGGGCCCAATGTAGGTATTCTTTGTATACTTGGATCCCTAGGGGTATGGACGTTGTGGTTACCAGTGTCGTGCATCATGAAATTCTTCTGGCTCAGCAGTGGTTTGGGCATCGACCTTTCGCAATGATGCAACATGCTTGACTTTCGCACCAAGGACCCAAATAATAGGGTTTTAGGGCCCAAATACCACTAATAGTATAGTATTTGGGCCCTAAAACCCTTTTATTTGGGTCCTTGGACCCTTAGGGGTAGCTGGATTTCGGAGCCGTGGAGCTTCTGGGCACTGACCTGTTCATGCGCAGGGGATCTTTTCTGGGAAGCAGCGGAAATAGCAGCGTGGGACCAAAGGAAAATCACCACAAATCCAAAGAATCCTTCAAACCACCCCGGCGCGATCCCAACCTGCCATAACCTGAAAGGCTCATGAAGGTACAAATCCTAAACCCTGAATCCGAAAGCCCTCAAGCTAAACCATATCACCTGAAGCCCATATCGACACTTAAAAGCAATAGTAATAGTAATAGTATGAGTAATAGTAATCATAAGAGTAAGAGTACTAATATGTTTGTTTTGGTATGTTTTTGGGTATAGCCATTGCTCAAACAGGTACTACATTGGAGGGTCTAGGTAAGCTTGAAAGCACTTAACACAAAAAAAGTTGAGCAAGCCCAAACTGCGACCCTAACCTCTATATCCCCTAACCCCCAACCCCTACACCCATAAACCCTACACCCAAAACACCTAAACACCCACAACCCATAAACCCTAACCCTCGACCCCTAAACCCTAAGCCTGGCGCGCTTGGCAGCATCTTCCTCTGCTCTCGCAGCCTGAAGCTTGGCTGCGAACCTTGGGTGTGCGGGATAGGGGTTTAGGGTTTACTTTGCCCACATTAGCCTAGGAAAAAAGATTCTTTTTACATAAAGGTAAGGAATCCCACACCCCAAAAAATATAGAGGATCCCTAACATTGACCCAGTTTAGGTTTCAGGGTTTAGGGAAATTTGTCAAACTTGCAAGGTGGAGAGCTTCGAGGTGAAGGTAGAGGAAAGCTCACGGGTAGTACATGGGGTTTGAGGTTTCTACACGCAATAATGGAACAGAAAACGGAAGCTACTATAATATATTGGGGTTATACTGGGGTTATATAGGGGGTATATTGGGATAATGGAAAAGAAAATGGAAGCTATTGAGGATTTAGGGTCTAGGCTTTCAGGGTTTGATTGGGTACTGCCCCCACCCTGTAACGGATATTGAGGATTATATATACCTTTTTTTTTATCCTATATTATGTTTATAATCCAACTGTTACAGAGTCGGGGCAGTATCTAAGTTTTACCTGTAGCGCCGAGTACCTACAGCTTTATATGGGTTAGATTACATAGAGAAGAAAATGGAAACTGAAACGGATGCTGACATTATGTTGTGGTTTATACCTGCAGTTCCATGGGTTATACCATTAAAGCCACTACTCAGGGGGTATTTACTACTGAACTGTAGGGAGTTGGCGTTGCGGGTAGGCTTGAAGTGTTCTAGGGCCTTGGGTCGTAGGATCTGGCGTGCGAGATTGAGGGTTTAGATTTACAGATTAGGATATGGGAGGTCTACAGGTGGTTTTTCTTTTGGAAGTCTGGGGACTGGAGGTTTAAACGGACTAGATTTTGGGGCTTAAGGTTTAGGGTATAGGGGCATTGCTAGGATTCAGGGTGCAGTTGTAGGTTTCCGGGTGTATGTGCAAACACAAGCTACTACTACTACTACTCAGCTTGCATGCCCCCTTGGGGAATAGAGCCCAGAATGTTCAAGGCTCAGCACGCGCAAAGTGCCAGTTGTTTCTGTAGTTGCTTTTTTGGGCCAGATTCAGCATATAAACCAAAACTGGAGTGGCCTCCGAAACCCTGTACGAAAAGAAGCAGGCAGGCAATGAATATGAAAGTCGAATTCGTTAATCCTAATTCACCACCCCTATCCCCAGGGTCCCTCCCATTTGGGACTCTCCAGTATACAGTACGGTGGATACTGAAAACCATGCGTGACCTCAAATACCCTAAACCTTGAGAATTATGATAATAGAGCATACTAAGGTCATGCAGGCTTGTTAGTATCAACAGCAGGGGATGCCCAGATTCAAAGGGAACTTCTGGTGGGAAGTTACCAGGCGTGTACCCCTACATAAGGCTTACATGAGGCTTATATGGGGAGCCTACGGATATATAAGGGCTCTGTAAGGCCGAATGCTAAATGTTCCCATTCCCGATGTATTACAGCACACCATCCTTAATAGTACATTGAATATTCTGTAGGGGGCGGGGCTATGAAGGGGAGGATTGCTAGCCCCCCCCCCAAACCTGAACCCTCTACAAACTCCGAACCCTAAACCAAAACCCTGAAGCCCTAATCTGAAAATCCAGGACCCAACGCTAAAACCCTAAACCCAGCACCCTTAACCCTAAATCCTGAACTGGAAACCTCAAAACCATTAGCCCTAGACTCTGAACCCGCAAACCTACACTCAAGTCTAATCCCTGACCCTCCCTCCAAACTAACACAAAGCCACAACAGTGGCACTATTCAGACTACTGTCCTTTGAGAAAGAAGCTTTGTGGTAGGAATTTAATTTGGGGTGCCCACAATCTGACTCCCTAACGCATGCACTCACCAATACTTCTAGCTACACCTACATCCACAAAAAGAGAAAAAAATAACACCATAAAACCCATCTCCTAACCCTAAACTGGAAACCCTAGTTTGGGGGGATGCTTTTCAGCGCCCGGGGCAGCTCTTTGCTGGAGGTCCGGGTCTTTTCCACAAGGCGAGACTGGGCCTGGTGGGGTTAACATAACTTAGCGGCAGAGGGGGAAAGGGTCTAGGGCTCATGCTCACATAATGCAGAATCAAATGGCAAATAACATGGACAATTACATCGGTCTGTAGCGCTTAAGTGGTAATTAGCTACGGGGTTATGGGTTTTTGTTGTTTTTCAACCAGTCCCGTTTATGCAGCAGTGCTTGAGGTTTGGGTTCGGAGTCCAGGCTTCAGGCTTGGGCGTATGTAAGGGCGCAGGGAAACCGAGAGCCGCCTCACGCTCCTGGCCCCGCCTGAGGAAACCCTTGTTGCCGGAGTTAATATATTCGATGTTGGCTTTCATAACTGTATGGTTTAGGGTTTAGGGTTTCGATGAATTGTAGCTACCTTAAGTCACATTTCAGATTATATGCGGGGACGAATGCACTTGATGCAGCTCGCGATGCCCTACAACAACCCTCAGCCCTGCTTCCTTGTGCCCGAAAACTGAGCCAAAAAACATATATACCCTATTACAATATAGTAGTTTCCATCTTCCTTGCCATTATCCCAATATTACCCCAACATATATCTTATTCCTATATGAGCCGTAGTCTAAACTCCTAGTATCCCCTTAATAAGCCCTATAATACTCCCCTATATAGTCCCCTATAAAACCCCCTTTTAAGGAGTTTAGACTACAGCTCATATAACCCCTCAGTCTCAACCATAAATCGTACTTCCTTCTGTTTATCCGAGTTGCGGCTCTTCACCGCAACCTTTGACCGTAAGCCCTTTCCTACACCTCTGCGCGTGGCGTAGAGACCTGCAGAACTTACAGTCTAAACTCCTTAAAGGGGGTTTATATAGGGGATTATATAGGGGACCATTATAGGGATGATTAAGGGGGATACAATAAAGTTCCATGATATTCCATCTGTAACTATAGAAAAAACCATCCAACACCTGTTGCTACTGGGGCCCCTCATTGCACCCCATACGAACCCTAAGGGTCAAAGTACCTGTTCACCATACATATACTTGCCCAAAACCTGTACTATAATTACTATCACCCTAAACCCAGGTACCTAATTATTAGGTATTTGGACCTTAAACCCCAAACCCTATATACCCCTATATATCCCTACACATCCCCTTCAAAGGGAAGCTAAGTATTGAGTACTTGTACCCTTTGAGCATTACCGCAGCTGCGCTTAGAAGCCTCCCGAAACTCTCGATCCGACGAGGCGCGAGCCTCCTCGCGCGCTTTTCGTGTTGTATAGTAAGGGGTTATATTGGGTTATATAGGGATAATGGAAAAGAACACGGAAACTACTATAAATGGGTTAGATAAGGTTTAGGATTTGAGTTTTAGGGTTTGGGGTTTGGGGTTCAGGGTTTGGTTCAACTCTTTCGGATTCAGGGACCAGGGTGAGGTGTTCACGGGCGTAATAGGATTTTATGGCTTAGGGGGGCAGATGAACATGTCATCTGGGCGTGCGCGGTTTTGCACTGCGAAATGAACAGTATTAAAAGTCATCCACAAACTTGTGGCAAGGGACCCCAGGACATGTTCAGCACGTCTGGAGCCGCAAAAAAGCTTCGCTCAAAATGCCTGGCGTCCCCAAATACTACGTATGAATACCGTCATTCCTAATAACAGCTAAATATAAATCCTACAAATCACGGCCCTTGACCCAACATTCCATTGTGTCTCGGTAACATACCTTCATGCTACGTACACGAAAGCATCGGGTGAGCCGTAGTCTAAACTCCTTGTATTTCTCTTAATAAGCCCTGTAATACTCCCTTACATAACCCCCAGCATGACCCCTTTAAGGAGTTTAGACTATAGCTCGGATGGACACAACTTCATTTCGGCTTGGTAGCTAGTGCGAAGCCTTGGCTCGTCCGTCATCACCTGTAACTGACCTGCGATTACTGTAGTTCTGATGCAACACCATGGAGGTTGCTACCCTAAAACCCTAAACCCTAAACCCCAAGCCCAGAAACTGGTAGAAAAAACATAGCTACAACTTGCCTGGCTTCCATCCAGCCAGCGACTTCACTGCCAAAACAGCACCCTCAAGAACTTCTAAAAGGACTTGGTTCCGGTAGAGTTCTTTGCATGGCAACAGTCACCAACACGGAATTGATAATGATGCCTGGGCCTGTCTCCCTACCGTTCATACTGCACAAGCTCTAATGGCATGACCCTATGATGCTAAACTTGCACAGCTTTCAAAATTTAGAGCTCTTAAGGTTGTGCCTGTCGGTATAAACTGAATGCACCTTCAAGCAAAGTCTCTGCAACCCCAAACCACTGCTTTTGCCAATCAGGAACACCTGGAACTGCCACAGCTCCTCCAATTCACGGACCTTCCTCTCAAGCTCCTCTGAACAGCGCAGATGCATTGCCAAATGAAAGCCCTAGCGATCCAAGTATACAAATATTACCTACATTGGGCCTTTAAGTACCTGCATTGGGCTATTTGGATCCCCAGGGAACGGAAATGCGAATGTATCGCTATAGGGTAACGTAAGGCTACCTGTCACGCCAGCACAAGACTGCGTGGCTGTTGAGAACCTTGCATTAGGTTAGCACAAGATGCTGCATATTAGGATATGCAGGAAATGACATTCTCTCCTTGGTTAAGCTACCTTCGTTCAAAATCCTTGACAGCAACCCACAACCCTAAACCCTTAACCGCTTTCAAATTTTCTGCCGTGGCCCTGTACAGGATTGTTTTTTCGAAGCGAGGATCGAGGCGCAGCTCTTTGAGGTGAAGACAAAGATGTCTCTAGATAACCCCTATATGATACAACCCCATTAGTAGTGTTTCGTATTCTTTCATTGTCTCTACATCACCCGCATATTATACCTATACTATACCCCTATGATAGCTTGGATTTTGATTACCCCAACCGCTGCAATACGGTAGTCGTAGGGTCTGTGTTTTGGGGTTTAGGGTTCTCAAGCTCCTCTCATTAATCAGGGGCAGCATGATTCTTGAAGTTGACCATTTTACCCGGGGCGTCCTACTACTATGTTTCCTACTATTATGAGGTTTGCTATGATTAGTGTTGTTACTGCTATATGGCTATGACTGTTATTATTCTTACTGGTACTATCAGTACACTGTACAGATATGGCCCCGCTTGAGGGTTCAAGTGTCCAGAATCTGCTTGCTGGGCCCTGCCTCGTGTTACCGGGTTTACCATCTCCCAAACTAGCAGCGTACACCCCACTTTGAAGATCCCTTTTAAGCAGACGAGATTGCAACGGAAATGTGCGCATCGATTGCTTTGATTCAAGTCTCCAAAAAAAGGGTCCAGGTAGCTACATGATATGTACTTTGGCCCTAAAGTAATTATGTGGGAGCCCCTTTTGGCCCTAAGTATATTATACTGTACAAGTACATGGACCCTATGGGTCTTACTACTATCAAGACAGGCTGTCGTAGCTCCTCTTTTTTAAGCGCTCCATGGATTTTTTGGTAACCCTTCCGATAATCCATGTGATCCCCATAACCCTAAACCCTAATCCCTACACCCTAAACCCGAACACCTGTTTGTACTTTATCCATCTGGCTGTGATGGAGCAGACTGTTGTCTGGGTTGCTGTTAAGGAACTTAAATTTGGACTTACCGTAGTATGGGTACCTAGCAAATGAGAGGGTTTCGTTGTTATAGTAACTCAACTGCAGTTCCTTAGCAGCAACCCAGTTGTTTGGGGTTGCAGGCAAGGGAGGAACGGATGCCTCTACTGGTCCAAGGCATACTCCCTAGGATGTTGCTACAACAATGCGTCGCGCAAGATCCCCCAGAACCCAAACCAAAACCTGAAACGCTGAAAGGGCCGCTATGGGAAGTAATGCTTATCAGGGGGTTCAGGGCTGAGGGGTCGACAAGCACCTACACAGGAACCACTTATGGTCCGAAGTAAATTTCATGTCATATGAAGGTTGATCTCCAGGTCCTTTTGGAAACTTACTCACCCTTCAGAGATCCTGTAGGTTAAAGGAGGAATGGATTGTGGAAACCATTTTTCATTCTGGCCATTTTGATGAACTACCATATGCGTGCTTGGAGTGGGAAATCCTAAGCCCTGAACCCCCCCTAAACCCTACAAACCCCAAACTCGCGTTGACCATGTCCTCCACTTTGCGGACCAAATCCTCCACCGCGGCCTCCTCGTCCAAGCCTCTGAAGGGAAGAACAGCCCTAAGGATCTAAATAGCCTCCCAGACCCCCTAAAGGATCAAAAAAATGGAGCCCCCCAATATGAACCCATTACTACATAGGGGAAATTAGGGGATTATTATGGGGTTCAATTTCTTGGATCCTTGAGGGGGTTTGGGCTAATGTGGCTAATATTTGGGTGTTCAGGGTTTAGGGTCTAGAGTTTAGGGCTTCGGGATCCAAATAGCCCAATGTGGGTAAATGTGGGTGTTTAGGGTTTAGGGATTAGGGATCCAAATATTACCCAACGTAGGTAATGTTTGTAGACTTTAGGGCCCAGTGTAGGTCCTACTATTTGTATACTTGGATCCCTAGGCAAAGGTTCTGATGAATGTGGGAGTTCGTCTGAAGGACTCGAGCGTTTATAGAAATGTACTATAAGAGCATTGTGGGGGCCTGGCCCCGATACATGAGTGGCTGTGTAGATATCCTAAGCGAACTGTAGGAGCCAACAACACTTCTATTCGAGGGTTTCCAATGCCGCAAGGCTTGGAAAAGGAGCAGGAAGACTCATCTGCCTCAGTCAAGTCCTTGTTGAAGAGCCAACAACCTTCCCTAGCTGAGGTAGGTACGCTCCCAGGCACAAATCCCAAACACCGCCTGTGTTTTGACCACCGTATAGCCACCTAGATTCCTGACTAAACCCGTTTGCACTCACCAAAACCACAAAAACCTTAGGGCCTAAGCCCTATAAACTCTAACCGAAAACCCTGGACAGCACACGCATGCGTGTATGTAGCACATTTATCTGTACTCCCCAGCCGGACTCTAAGAACACAGTTCAAGCAATTACCTCCTGGAAGTTCCTTTGACAACAATGTGCTTGCTTCTGGTAATTTCGATTCTTCTGGTGGTATTTGCGGTACTTGGCGGATGCTTGGCAAATTTGCGCGTCGCTTCGGCCGTTTCTGCGAGCGTTTTGCTTTGCCTGGCATGTTGCGGCAAATTGCCACGATTTGCGGGCAAAAGTGGTACGAAAACCCAAAACGACAACAAAAGGTGGCCGTTGGAACTTCCAGGTTGGGCTTGTACGCTAACCCTAAGGGTCCAAGCAAGGACCCAAATAACAGGATTTTAGGGCCGAAATACCATTAAGATTGTAATATTGGGGCCCTAGAGCCCTATTATTTGGATCCTTGGACTTTTGGGGTTCAGGGTAAGAAACATGAGAAACACTTCCTCAGGAGATAAGGAGACTGTAGACTAAGGAGTATTAGGAACAAGGAGAGGGCCTTGCTGAACCTGGGAGTCCGTCTGCGTCTGGGCGCCCGTAGAAGCGAACCCTGGCGATCTGAAAGGATTGAGTTTCGGGGGTAGGCTTCCGGGCCAACCATTTAGGGTTTTGGATGAAGGGTTGGGTTTGGAGTTGGGTTTTACCAGTTTTGGGGGTTCTGGTTTGGCCTTCGGGCTTTAGGGCTTCGGGCTGTGGTTGTTGCTTCGAGCACCTGCCTAATATTAATTAGGCAGAGTGAGGCTCGGATTGTCAGCAGGAAAGGGCGTGTAGGTATCACGTCAGGACTGCAGCAAGTTCATATGAGCTATAGACTCAACTCCTAGTAATCCCCTATGTAACCCCTTTTTTAAGGAGCTTGGACCATAGCTCATATGGCAGTTTGGGCCAAGCATTCCCATTCTATGCTCTATTGCGGCCTTTAGGTTGGAAGGTTTGAGTTTGAGTGTGGGTCCAAGTGCCTGTCCTTTGTAGGTAGGTCCTCAACACAAAAGCGATCATAGGTTTCATGATTCGGGCAGCAGAGGCCCGAGACGAAGGACATGACAAGTCTCATGCTGGGGCCTATGTGAATGCGTAGATGGGTTTGGGGTACAGTATGTCGTAAGAAATAAAGCGGTATGCCTGGGTCTGTGGACGCCGTTGATGCAACGCGAGCGAAGATTGGCAAGTCAGCTGGAGGATGGGAGACTCTAAACCAACACAACTCAAGCTGCTCGTATAGATAGAACGGTCTACCTGAACATCCATCTTCCCATGGCTTGGGTGGCATCTTGGAACAAGTAGCCCAATCTGCACAAGACCCAGGCCCTTGAAACCCAATCCCCGCATCTCTACAAAGTGAACATCTTTGAAACCATTGTCAGCTTGAACGCTTCTCAGATACAGACAGCTTCCACGAGAAAAAAACACACACAAGCGACCAACCCGCTTAAACCTTGCAGTGTCTGAGATTGGTTAAGACAAATTGTAGAATCAGAAATTTGAAGCCTAACCCAACCCTGAGGCCTCAGTTTTTCAACCTAATCTACAACCGTGATTAATAAACCCCTTCCTTTCAAGGGCCATAATACTAGATCCCTATTAAGGGAAAGGGATCTAATTAATCATGGGTCTACATTAAGACTCAAACGCCAAAACTGCTGCGTAAATGCCGATAGTGGGGCCTGTCCCCAAATCCTGAACCATTGCGGCAATCTCATCCTGCCGTCAAGAAAGTTTTCTGGCGGTAGCGGCAAAAAGTGACTCTTTGTGCGCAACTTGAATTGTAATACAAGGAGGCCCATCAATAAGGTCCCTACAAGTGATACCTTCCCACGCGTTTTGACTGTTGGGACTTACGAAGCAAACTTCTGGCCCTATACTCTCTCAACCCTAAACCATGAACCCTATACCCTAAACCCTATACCCTGAACCTTACGTCCTAAACCCTATACCGTAAACCCTAACCCCAAAACCCCAAACCCTAAACCCTACACCGTGCTAAAGCTGATAGGATCCAGGCCTTTCCCCAGTGTGGCTGAACCCACTGCTGCTCGTAGCTTTTTGCATCAAAGACTCCCAGAAGACAGCTTCCCAAACCCTAAACCCTCCCAACGCCCTGGGCTTAGGGTTTAGGGTTCAGGGATCCAAGTATACAAATAATACGATGGTTATAACAGACTGAACATGGCTGTAGTACAAGCAAACACTATTGAGAGGGCTTACCCTAAGGATCCCAAAAATGGAAAATGAAATGGAAACAGGATTATATAGGGGCTATATAGGGATCTAAGTATACAAATAATACCTCCATTGAGCCCTAGAGCCTGTAAATATTACCTACATTTAGCTATTTGGATCCCTCGGGTAAATCCTCCCAAGGGTCTGCATGCCTAAATACGAAGCCTTCAACTCAGTCAATCTTAATGTAGGAGCCTCTTTGGAATGAACTCTGCTGCAGTTGCATTCCGATTGTTAGGGCATCATATTCTGCTTCAGTTGCATTCCGATTGTTAGGGCAGCATACTGGCACTCATTCAGGCTGCTGCATGCGATGACAGTCCTCTGAAAGGTGATACGGAGCGTGGTGCGCAGTTCCTGGCCGCAGCCAGGGTTAGGGGGCTTCTGCCTTCTGGTGCCTACTGAGTTACTGGAGGGTCCCACTGGAGGGTAGTTTGTAAGGAACGAAAAATCACATGGAACATAAACTGCAGGTGACGGAGGGGGGGGGGGGTTATGAGGGGGTTTATGAGGACACATAGGCTTTAGGAGCTAGGGATTTCCAGGAACAAAGGCGTGGGCTAAAACCAGGGACTATTCCGGTGGATAATCATCTAGGGGGTATTAATTAGCGGGAGCCATTCCTTGCATTGCCTTCTAACCATGAGCATGGATAGAGAGTGGGGTTAAGATTTGAGATTTGATGAAAGCGAAGCACAAAGGACTCCCAAACCCCCGACAACTTCTGACCTTGGTCCCCAAGTCGATGTTGTCTTGTCACTAACAGCGAGGGAGGGAGGGAGAGAGAGAGAAAGAGACACACAGAGAGAACATTCACTCGGGTCCCCAGCTGTTGAAATCTGTCTTGCTACAGACGGATGTTTCATCATACGAAGTCCCAATCCACACTACCACTAAAAAAACCTACAAACAGCATAAGCCTCCCGACACCCTTCCCTTGACCCACCCCCCTTATTCCAGCGGTCCCCCAGATAATCCCGTATGACCCCTGTATAACCCTCTATGACAATATACACATATTCCCTGTCAGGGCTTTGGTACTATTACCCCAACCCCGAACCCGAAACCCTAAACCCTCAAACCCTACAATCCTAGACCCTAAACCGTTAACCGTAACAAACCCTAAGCCCTTAACCCTAAAACCCTAGACCCTAACCTTACACCCAGACCCCAAAGCCTAAAGCCTCGTACTGCTTAGCATGCCTGCCAGCTGTAGGAAGGCCAGACCCTTCTTTTCCGAGCCTGAGAAGGCCGACAGGGGTTTAGGGACTATAGGGGTTTAGGGACTATAGGGGTTTAGGGTTTAGGATTTAGGGTTTAGGGATTACAGGGTTTAGGGTTTAGGGTCAAAAATTCACACGAGCAGCACAACTGCCTTGTATCAAATAAGGCTTAAGACTCAGGGTTCAGGGAATTTGGTAAGAATGGAAAAGAACATGGAAACTTCTTTATATCATGTAGGGCTCGGTTGGGCTTCGGGTTTGGTGTTTTGGGTCTAGGGTCAGGGAGACTTGGCAAGAACATTCTCATGGGAAGAAACCTAAAGTAGAATTTACAGTAGATTGTGATGTCTCTTACAGCCCAGATGAAGAACTAGGGGCTTCAGGATAATCTACTGCAATTTCTATTGAAAAAATGCTGGCATCTCTAACGCCTATAAGCCATGTAGTAACCACAGTTTTTCCCTGTATCAACCAACATAGGCTCAATGATTGGAATAAGGTTTGGCTGTACATTCTACTACTGTATTACCCCGAAACCATAAACCCTAGAAACAATAAGGATGATCAATGTGGTGGTGCATCATATTACATGTTATATTATGGGGTTCCAAGGGGGTAGTGTTGGCAATTTTGCAGGCTTCTACATTCCTAAACCCTAAACCCTATGCCCTAAACCCAATACCCAATACCCTAAAGCCTTGGTGTTCCCGGTCCTGGGTTGGGGTTGATGCTTCAAGGCTTTAGGGTTCAGAGCTTCTGAGGATGGCAGGGGGGGGTTCTAGATGCGAATTGTTTCTCTTGTTCATTCCATGTATGTGCGTGTGTATATATATATAAGCACTTATATATATATATATAGAGATATAAGTATCTGTAGGGACGGTGGGAGAGGGACTAGCTCGCCACATATATATATATATATACGCATATGCGCATATATATATATATATATATATGTATGTATCTTCTTTCGTATCTCTATAGGAGGTATGGTACAACCCCCCCCCCCCAACCCCCTGACCAATAAATATTGTCTGGATGGTGAAGGTCCTGAAGTTCGGGCTGGGGGCGCTGCTAGAACTCCCAAAACCGAAATACAGTGGAAGATGCTAGGGACAGACCGGAAGAATGTCGAAGCAAAGAATTCTCCGAAAGGACCCCACTCAGGGAAGGCTCAAGTGAGATCAGGCCAGGGGGTTTAGGGAATAGGGGCTTAGCATCCAAATCTGCCGCCATGCTCAGCTACAACCCCCAAGACTGCCGCCACCCGCTCACTTTCCAACGAACTTGGAGATTTCAAAAGATCAGCGTTCCAGTTTTGGGGGTCCCCGCAATATCATGATTTTGAAGCTAAATATTGGGGGTCCCCCATTTATGGAAACTACGTCTTAAATCCTCCACACTGAAGACCCCTCAACCTCTACACTGAACTCAGAACCAGGCCCCAATCCTGAAACCATATACCCCGAACTCCCTGCACACAGCTTCTAAAATAAAAACAGTGTAATCCAAAACAAGGACCCCCATAGTCCCATACAAATATCACATGTCACAGTCAAGGGGCACTTGCATTTTGCAAGCACTGCAGCCAGCCCCTCCAACTCTTCGCGTGCCTGCTCTGCCACCTGAAACCACATGAACGATGTGAATTCCTACAAGAAGGTTTAAGGTGGGATTTACCTTTTGAGACATGCACCGCTGACCTAACTTTTTTGAGCTGTGCTTCTTTTTGTGGGCTAGCATCTTCCACATTCCCAAAGGTTCCATGTACCCAATTATTAGGTACTTGGGTTTCAGGTAATCGTAATTATAGTACTGGTTTTGCGTAAGTATATGATTGTTAGGTACTTGGACCCTTTGCCATTGCTCTAAAGCATGTTCTTGAGCAGTTTCATACTGCTCCTACCTTGGAAGCTGCTGGTGTATCCTGGGTCAATCTTGCCTCATGCTGGTTTTGACACTAGAAAACTAGGGTTTAGGGGTTTAAGGTTGGGATTTATTTTTATTTTTATTTTTTAATAGTTTGGGGCTTAGCGTTTTGGGTTCAGCATGTTTTGAGGCTTGGGTTGAAGGCCTAGGCATCGGGCTTAAGTGCCTCGAGGTTTCAGTCTGGTGCTTTCAAGTCATGACTTTACATGGTACTCTTATTCTTACTACGAATATTAGGAACCGCTTCGTCACAGCCCTGGTGGTTTCTGAGGGCTTTCACAAGAGAAGCGGTATTTCAGGGCTTCGTTCGTGTTCCAGGAGCATACGGTTACCAGAGCATCCATACCCAAACCATAATAACGTTCGTGTTCGAGAGCATTCGATGATGAGAGCATGCATGCCCAAGCCACAATAACGTTCGTCTTCCAAGAGCATACGGTTGCCAGAGCATCCATGCCCAAACCATAATAACGTTCGTTTTTGAGTGCATCGCGCTATAACCCCAAATGGTCCATGTGACCCTGGAAAAACACCGAGACTATGACGCGGTGGCGCCTAATATTCGCCGAGGCTGTCCAGCCTCAGGGCGTTCAGATCCCTTTAAAAACCCCCTCTACTGCAAGTTTTTGGGGGTTTTGGAGGCCCCTCGACGTCCCTGGACCCCCCGAAGGCCCCTGGACGCCCCTGGAGCCCCTTGGAGGCCCCTGCAAGGCCCTGGAGCCCTGAAACCGCGTGGAAACCCCCCACATGCA
>CAJNIZ010001936.1:67768-78902 GCA_905231905.1 Symbiodinium pilosum | reverse complement strand
GGGTCCTACTTGCGCGTCCCTAGTTGGACTTCTAGGGTTTTATTGTGTATGTATTAGGCATATGACTGTATCCATATACCTAACTTAAATACCTGTATATCTATAATTACATGTTCCTACAGTGGGAAGCCCGGCCAGCCGAGGCGGGCGCGCGCTAGCGTTTACAATTACTACTTTAGGAATTACGATTACTGCTGCAATTCCTAAGACTATGACTATTGGTGTGCACATGACGCCTCAGACCTACCTAGTGAGAACACCACCCACATACCCAATGGCTAAACTGGAAGCTTGATGCCACAAGCAGGGAGTTAGTTGCAGTGGCTAACTGGTGGTTAGCAGGGAATGACAGAATGTGTTATTGGCCGCTACACTTACATGTTGAGGGGTTACATAGGGACTACTGCTACTTGAAGGATTGTGGCTCTTAGAAACTACTTCTACTTATACCTGGACTTATAACCTTTCTTAGAAGTGGGGTAGCCTACATAACCTGCATAAGTCCCGTTAACGGGATTATAAGTATATTATCAACAGGGTTATAAGCCCAGTGAGAGGCAGCTACTAATTACTAAGTCCCATATATCTTCAAGTAATAAGATCAGTCCCCCGCTCCTAACCAAGCCCAGAACCCTAGACTTTCCCTGAACCCCTCGACAGAACCCAGTGGCGCAAGCTAATGTAGGGACCTAGACGAGAGAAGGCATGGGCGTATACCGTATACTACAGTATCTACATGTCTGTATGCATGTATACGAGTTCTATGGAAATACTATGGTTTTTCTCGTATTTTGCAAAGTCCTTCCCAATTTGACCCCTCAAATTGGTACAACCCTGTAGAGGCTGGAGGTATTGGCAGGTAATGTGGACGCTTACCTGTCTTGGGGTAAATAATCATGTGGAGGAGAAAAAACGTTAGGTATCTTGGGATCCCAGGATTACGAGTCCATACTTGGGTCTCTGGGGCTTTCAGCTTGGACGTTGTGGGACCAGCTCAGGACTCTATGATTGGCGCCTTGGTGTGTGCAAGGGTGAAATCGTACATGTCTCCGATGAGAGCCTGAGCAAGGGAGCGTCCACGCAACACATCAAGGTTTATCGGCAGCCTCAGGAACTTCAAAGCCAGCAAGCGGATTGGATACTTCAGAAAGCCCCACTGGGCAAGAGATGTCGTGTGGGTTTGCACACACATACTATGCAGCCCATCTCGGGCAGGGATTGCAAACTTCAGTGGTAGCACTTCTTGTGTGAAACTTTGACTCCATGGCGCAGGCTTTAAAAGGGAATGGGCAGTGGACTGTATAGCAATTGGAAATGGCGATGCTATAGGGAAGTCTCCGCCATGCAGGTCTCTGAAAAGCCCCAGGTAGGTACAGAACTTCCGATGCGCCTCAGTCTTGGCGATGTTCGCGTCCAACTTCTTCTCATCTGGACAATCCAATCAGACTGCTTGGGCTTTCTACATGATCAGCGATACCTTTGAAGGCAAACACCGCAAACACCATAGCCCTTTGGTCACAAAATCGAAATCATTAGGAGAATACACTTGCAAGCTGAATTTCCTAATTCAAAAGACAACTAGTGATGTATCGGCTCACGCACTGGGCCACACAAATTTTCCCATAACCCCAGAACAACTGATTGCCATAGACTCCTAGGTCTTAAGCTTACCGCTGGCTGCGGGGAATGTGGGAAGGGGTTATAAGAAGTACTCCACAGTATTATACGGGTACTGCTACAGGGCTCCATTCCTCCTTCCCGGATTAGGAGCAATTAAACTTTGGAACGCTATATCTCTCCAACCTCTGAGCACCGGTTGCGCTCATGAGCACTTCTTCAATTTGGGAAGGACCATCTTGCCCCATGATCGTGCTAGGCCTGTACCGAATTTCCACGCATCTTGAGTAGATCTGGCACATGCATTGAGGCAAAGGTCTCGGAGCCTACCGTCATGGGACTATGGAATTTGTAGTAATGCAAGTTTAAGTTTAGGGTTGCGTCTATGCTGAGCTCGGGTTCGGGGTTTAGGAAAGGTCTGTCCTAAAACTGAGCCAGGTGAACCAGCAACAAAGCTAAACCGTTGCAGAATCGCGAACAAAATGAGACCTGTTGCATGTGCCCAAAACTCTCTACAAACTATCCCGTAATCACTTTGTGTATATATATATACACACGTATAACGTATCACTATTATTGCAAGAGTCGTACGGTTTTCATGTCCACGGTTTCTCATTTGATGCTCTGATCTGGTAACTTAACTCTGAACCCTAAATTTGCCCCTTCATTTTCCAGTTCCTTAAGCCGTGTAAACCCTAAACCCCAAACCCTAAACCCTACACCCCAAACCCTGAACCCTGAACCGATGTAATCCCTATATTACTATATTCCCTGATTCCCTACTAACCCTAAACCCTAAACCTACTAACCCGAAAAGCAGTCCCTAGAGGTCTCCCCAGAACAGTAGTTTCCATTTTATTTTCCATTGTCCACATGTAACCCCTAGATAACCCCAGGATTAAGCCCATGTATACCCCAATATGAGCTAGAGGCTGAACTCCGAGTATCCGCCTTAATAAGCCCCAAAATACTCCCTATATAATCACCTATATAACCCCCCTTAGCGAGTTTAGACCCTAAACCCTAAATCCCAAACCCTAAACCCTATATAGTCCCCTATATAACCCAAATATTAACCCTAAACCCTTGCAAGCTTCACAGCTTGAATGCTGTGACATTCCAAAGATTCACAGCACCTTTGGTCCGAGTTGTGGAAAAGGCTGTGTGCTGAGCTAGGGCTACCTTCATTCCGCTTGCATGGTAGCGGAGCCTGACTACAGCAGAGGCTGTGGTTGGGCTCCAGGAGCTTTGGGTACAGGTCAACTCTGAATCAGCAGCGCGCTGGTGGAGAAGGCCCAATGACGGAGCTGCGCTACACCAAAGACGGTGTTCCTATATATGATGGAGCGCCAGAGCAGTTCGTAGCCTATCAGCGAGCCGCGCTGGTGTACTCTGAGACCATAGAGTGGAAGAAAAGGAGCCTCGTGGGTCCGCGACTCCAGGCAGCGTTGGAGGGCAGCGCACGTCTGGCGGTTGAACACATGACACCAGGTTGGATTTCGCACGACCAAGGTGCTTCACAGCTTCTGGAGTATCTCAAACGACAGGTGCGAGCTCCAACCCTGGCTGAGGCAGGACGCACGATGTCCCGATTCTTCTATGGTATAAAGAGGAGGCGCGGAGAGGGTATGGCGGCATGGATCGTAAGGCACGATGAAGCACTGCTGGAGGCAAAACGAACCCTTGCGGAGGCCATACAAGAGTATGGTCCAGGGATGCAAGGATCCTCCTCGATTCCACTGCAGCCATGGCAACCGTCTGGATACACAGCTGGCCATAATTCCGAGGCAGGAAACTCAGGAACCAGTGGGCCTAATGTCGAGGCCACTTCGGGCGATGCCACAGATGGTGAACCCAACGCGGAGTTAGGTGAGCAGGTCAATGAGGATGAGCAGTGGGAGAGATCATCCTCACAGTCCTGGTACAGGAACTGGTGGAATGCTGGTCCATGGGAGTCATGGAGCTGGGGCCACCAGAGGTCCTACAACTCCTGGGGCTATCCATCTGGTGGAAGCCACGCATCCTGGGACGCCTCGGAAGCCGCCTCAGCACAGGCCGAGAAATTCCTTCCAGATTTTGTGATAGCCTGGTTGTTGCTTCAACGTTCTGGTTTGGATGCCACGGAGAAGAGTGTGATTGTTGCAAACCTCAAGAATGACTTCTCGACGACAAAGGTCAAAGCAGCTCTCAAACTGACCTGGCCAGATGAGGAGCTGAAGAGACGAGATGGCAACAAGAACACGGCAATGTTCACCTCCGAGGAGGCCTTGCTACTGGCAGAAGATGATGAGACCGAGACATATGAAGTGTTGGAGTGGGATGATCCCGAGGACGGCCATGCATACCAGGCCCTGGAGGATGACGCTCAGGAGGCATTTGCAGCACTGCAGGACTCACGCCGGACCTTGAGGGAGGCGCGAGAGAAACAGGCGCAGATGCGTCGTAGTAGAAGCTTCTATCCGATGAAGGGCACTGGAAAAGGCAAGGGCCGTGGTGATCGACCCCCACTAAAGTGCTTCAGGTGCGGCGGTCCACACCTTCGCCGGGACTGTCCCGAGTCCGGGCCAAACAACAACCAAGGGCAGCATGCTAATCTGGTGTTTACTGCAACGGAGATGAACTTCGAAGCTGTGGAGCCAGAATGTGCATCGGAGACTGGTTTTGTGGCCTTGGAGCAGATTGCGCGAGAAGGGAAAGCCATCATTGATGGTGGGGCGACAAGCAGCCTTGGCTCAGAAGAAGCCCTGCAGTCAATTGCACAGCTCAACTGGATAGCACATGGAGATGACAGAATCCAGATTATTCCAGATGAGCGCCCCGCCTTCAAGTTTGGTAACAATGGACGGCACACCTGCATGGCCACAGCAATGCTCAGGCTTCCCATCACCAAGCCCAAGAGCCAGATGAAGATTCATCTTCATGACATATCTGGCCAACTCGTTCTCTTGAGCGTCCGGAGTCTCCGGGCACTCGGGGCAGTGATAGATTTTGAGAAAAATGAAGCCATCTTCAAGCGGCTAGACCCACAGCGACTCGTGACCTTGGAGACCACAGAAACTGGTCACCAACTTTTTCCACTTGTGCAGGATGTGTTGGAAGGAGCAAAAGCGCTTGAGAGACCTTTCACGACCTTGGAAAAGATTTGCTCAATTCACACACCCCGCACAGCAGTAGCCGAGTAGGGACAACGCCTTCTGGTGGGCACTGGCGCCACCGTCCACCAGAAGGACCATGAAAAGAATAGTGCGCCACAGAGTTTGTACAGCTTGGATCCACTCAATTCTCAGTCTTGTTTGGTGTCTAACAGTGTTGGTGATAGGGATAGCCCCCAAAAGCGTCAGGACCATACATCAACAGGGATTCGGATGTCCAAGAGTCAGCAACGTACTCAGTATGAGCATGAGGCCCAAGACCTTTTCAGAAGTAGGTGTAGTCTCAGAGTGATCCTGAACTTTCTTCGTAAAGTCCCTTGGCATGTGTTCCAGTCAAGTCCTTCCCATGATCGAAATATTGTTGGACAACACTCTCAATCGACCCAACAAAGCTCTGCGTACGTGTTGTTTGGCATGTATCATCATGGGGGAACCATTGGGACCACTAACATCACTCGAGAATGCCCTTGGATTGCGAGACTCATCAACCAGGTGCTGTTACATTATTATCCCAACATGACCTGGACCTCTGTGACTATCTCCTTAAACTCCCAAACCGAACCCCATCGTGACAAGTTTAACTTGCCAGGTTCTCAAAACATGATCATTCCCCTTCAAAAACCCGATCAGGGAGGTGAAAGTGTGGATCGGAGGAGACCCAAAGACCGCAGCGTCAGCCGTGTGTGAGCTTTCCTGTAATGACCAAACTCGTTATGGCTATCTGAAACCCCTCAATGGGCCCTTTCTTATAGACCCCAAACGGTGGCATGCTACGATGCCTTGGACCGGAACTCGTATGTTGTTAATTGGGTTTACTTTGGGATGTTTTGGTAGGTTAAGTGGTCAAGAAAGGCATCAGCTGAAACAGTATGGGTTCCAGCTGCCATGGAAGCATAATCCTAAAGGTGCACAGCACAGGCTCAGATCCATCATAGGTGAGGCACACGTCGCGTTAGATTCAACATCTAACAAAGATGCCCAGCAGCTCCATGTCCAAGAGGGAGATGCAGGATCAGCTCACCCGTCAGGGCGAGACACCACCATCCGGGTGGACGAAGATTCAGTTGAAGACCCGACTGGTGGAGCTGGCGGCCGATCAGCCACAGGTGATGACGGAAAGAGATGCCTCGAAGATCATCAATCGTTGCCGCACCAAGGCAATGTTGCAGGAGAAGCTGGACGAGTACCAGCTGACCTACACCTCCAAGATGAACACGGACCAGCTTCGTGGCATCCTCCTCCGCCACCTGATGGAGACACAGGTTCCAGCTCACGAAGCGAACTTCATGGGCTTCGGGAAGTACAGTGGTTGGAGTTACGGCCAGACAGCTATCCATGCACCCTCGTACAGTGCGTGGGCAGTGGAAACTGCCTCCAACGAGACAGAGTGTCACTGGAGGCTCCGCCGATATGCTGTGTGGTATCAAGGCCTCTCACGGAGCGACAAGTTGAGACTCGAGAAGACCACCGAGATTCCCGAGAAGAGCACGGATGTTCCGACTCGTCGTGGATATCCCCAGAGCCAAGCAACTCTCTCAAACGGAGCCACGAGTTCAGTGATCGAGACCGAGGCCGGGCTCATCCCGGAAGTCTCCCAGGAGAATCGCATCAAGGAGTTGGAAGAGGAGCTTCGCCAGATCCGCATGATGGTGAACCCGGCCAACCAGGTGACGACCATGGTCAAGGCCAAGGCGAACCCGAAGGCAGCGCCATGATCTCCGAGATGGAGATGTGTGATTCCAAGAGTGAGTCAGAGGCGGATCCAGTGCAACCTGGTGTGCAGTGCCGACTCCCCTTTTCAGTAGCCAAGCAGATTGGAAGCTGTTATGAACAAGCTATGGTTGGTAGTGTTCAGGGATTGTGCGGTGATCGGGTTCGAGTTTTGGAAGTTGGGGGTTTGGAACCTAGTGGGTTAGAGATGGAGTGTGAAAAGATGTTTGGGAAGGGGTCGGCAATGTGGCTGTCTGATTGGAATGGTGGAGATCTCGAGAGCACGGCAGGCCAAGAGTATGTGTTGCGGACCATCCATGACATGATGCCCCAGTGTGTTTGGTTTCGACCTGATACTACCCCGTTTTCCCCCACGCAGAAAATGAACCAACGAGGGCCTGAACAGGCCAAGAGACTCCAGGCCAAGCAGACAAAGGCCCACATGCAGTATGAGGGTTTTGCACGGGTGATCCGGGCATCTGCAAAGCTTGGAATCACATGTGTGTTGGAAATGTCTGACCTCTGTGAAGTCTGGCAACAGTCATGGGTCCAAGAACTTCAGGATTCCCTCAACATGTATAAGGGTGTGTGTCAGGGTTGCCAAATGAATCTTCGGAACTTTCAGGGTGCCTTGGTTTGCCGGGGATGGGGTATAACGAGTAATGATGGAGCCTTGGTTCAGAACCTCTCTTTGGGTTGTGATGGTAAGCATGCGAAACCTAAAGGGTTGGAAGATAGACAAACCTGTAAGAAGGGATACACTCGTGAGTTTTGTCGCAGAGTACTTCGGTTTCTGGAACGTCAGGACAGCTGGTTTGAGGTTGCTCGGGATTGTGTGGGGGTTGGAAATTTGTGTTGCGTGGCTGGCGAAGAAGTTTCAGAGGCCGAAGAACCTGTCACAGGGATTGAAGACATTCCAGCAGACAAGCGTCGGCAGATTTTTCTGCACCTTCGCCGGATCCACTCTGCCACGGGACACTGTAGCCGTAAGTACCTTAAGGATAGTTTGCGGAGAAGGGGTGCCAGTAAGGATGTGCTGCGATGTGTGGACCATTTTTTTTGTGATGTGTGTGATGAACAATCCCGACCTGACCCCCGTAGTCAAGCGACCCTTTCGGAGATTCCCCTTAAATGGCATACTCTGCAGTGCGATGCTTTCTCCTGGAACCATCCTCAAACAGGAGAGAAGTGGCAATGCATGATGGGTATCGATGAGGGTTGTCGACTGAGAGTTGGTCGAGTGCTGTTCCAGCACGCAAGCAAAACGCCCAGTGCACAGGATTTCATAGATTATTTTGAGGGCCATTGGCTTCCAAGTTTCGGAAAGCCTCAGGTTCTAAGACTGGACCCTGCTGGATGTTTTCGCAGTAAGGCTCTTGATAAGTATCTTGCTGAGCGTCAGGTTGAAGTCCAGCACATACCTGCTGAAGCGCACTGGCAGATTTCAATTGCTGAGCGTTCCATTCAAACAGTCAAACACATGATGTCTGCGCTTGCATCTGAGTTTCCACACATGAGCACCAGTGAAGCGTTTGCACGGTCCATTTGGGCTAGTAACAACCGGGATCAGTACTTGGGTTACTCCCCCCTTCAACATGCTTTCGGTAGGGCCCCCAATGAGTTAGGTCAATTGGGAGAGAGTGTCATGAGAGACATGCCAGTTCTTACTGAAAGTGGAGTTTCCGCAGAGTTTGGTGTTGATGTGAAGGCCATGTTGACCGCAGAACAGGCTTTCCTTGAGGCTCAGGCGAAAGAACGTCTGAGGCGAGCTGAGTTATCGGGCAGGCGGAACATGCAACAGTTTTATCCAGGTGACCTAGTGTATGCCTGGAGACGAATGACCCCAAAGTCTGATGGGAGTCGGCACTTCAAAGGAGGCCAGTTTGTTGGGCCCTATAGGGTTCTTGCTACTGAAACCCGAACGGACGGGGATCAACAGGTGAGGGCCGGTCATGTGGTCTGGTTGTATCGAGGTGGTCAGTTGATCAAAGCTGCGCCGCAACAACTGCGACCTGCCACCGCCCGAGAGGAGTCATGGAGTGAACTTCAGGACCCGGCGCCGATCCCATGGACCATATCCGACACTATCCGCAAACAACCACCTCACCAATTTGAAGATGTCACCGGGGATGTTGTTGACATGCCTACTTTCGAGGAACTGGCCAGAGAAGAAGAAGAGAGACAGATCAACAGACGAGAGAGAACCCCGAGACGCCGAACCGGAAAACAACCACCTGAGACTCCTGTGAGGGCAATCACTCCGACACCACCACAAGGTTCAAAACGAGGTCGGAGCATGGAGGACCATAGAGAAGAGGAAACGGAGGAGGCACCACAATCTGTCCGTCCGATGTTACGTGAACACCGCAGCCGCAGTAGACCGCTTCGCGGAGACGTCAGGGATCCAGCGGATCCACGGGGGGTTGCGGGTTTCCTGGAGGGTTGTGGGGTGGTGTTTCCTGAGGGTGGGAGTCAGTTTTGGGAGACCGAGAGGCCTGCTGTGAGTCTCTCTATGGAGCTGCCGAAGGTGGATACGAAGCAAGGCAAAGAGTGGGTGCGCGATATGGGATGCTTCTTCGTGAAACAACTCCGCAAGCAAACTGTGGAGATCTCAGAACGCCAGCTCACCGAACGGGAGCTCGAGGGTTTCAGACAAGCCAAGTCCAAGGAAGTGAAAAATTTTATTGTGGCAAAAGCTTTTCAGTCTTTACCTCCACACTTGCGTCCGAGTAAGAATCAGATCTTAAAGATGCGTTGGCTTCTAACATGGAAGCTCGATGAAAGTGCAGGAGACTCAGCACCTCTCAAAAGAGATGCATCAGGCAATCCGTTGAAACCAAAGGCCAGAGCTATCGTGTTGGGCTACATGGACCCCCAGTACGAGTTTCGGCCGACTAGCAGTCCCACGATGACGAGGTCAACACGACAGCTCTTCCTGCAGAACTGTTCCAACTATGGATTCACGGTGGAGAAGGGCGACATTTCCGGAGCTTTTCTTCAGGGAGATTGTTTTGGAACTGACCGTCCCATGGTGTGCGAGCCGTTGCCAGAGATCTGTGAGGCACTGAATGTGCCAAAAGGATCACCCATGCTCCTTACTAAGGCAGCATACGGTCTGGTGGAGGCACCGATCCAATGGTTTCTCTCGATCTCGAAGTTCCTGGAGAGCATTGGTGCCGAAAGGCAACTCTCTGATCCCTGCTGTTGGGGCTTCTTTCGCGCAGACCGTACACCCATTGGATGGGTATGCGGTCACGTGGACGACTTCATGTTTGGAGGCCGAGCCTCAGACTCCGAGTGGCAGCGCATCAAAGACTTGATCCGGTCCAGATTCAAGTGGGGCCAGTGGGAAAGCGGCAGGTTCCTGCAGTGTGGAGTGTTGATCGAACAGAAGGAAAACTTCTTCCTCCTGAGTCAGCCAGAATATCTCGACTCCATCAGCGAGATCCATGTGAGCCGGACAAGATGGAACGATCCAACAGCTCCAGTGACGGCCCATGAGCTATATCAACTTCGGAGTGTGCTTGGTGCTCTGTCCTGGCATGCAAATCAAGTAGCCCCTCAGTGGTCAGCAGCTGTGGGAATGTTGTTGTCTAAGACTAGTAAAGGAACGGTTCAGGAAATTATAGAGACGAATAAGCTCCTTCGTAAGGCGAAGATGGGACAGCACCATAAACTTAGGATTCACAGTTTTGGTGACATCAAGCCTGTGCTTGCGGCATGGGCTGATGCCGCCGACTCACACCGACCTGACGGTGGTTCGACTAAGGGCATCTTTGTGGGTTGGACCGACAAGGACCTTCTCCAGGGCAACCTCTCTCGCATAAGTCCAGTGTTTTGGCAGTCGGCCAAGATCCAGAGGACATGCAGGAGTTCGGGTGCTGCTGAGACTCATGCAGCCATTGATGCAGAAGATGAATTGTACTCTCTACGATTTCAAGCCTACGAGTTTCTTGGGGGTCAGGTCTCAGTCTGGAGATGCAATGATGCGGTGTTGGCTGTGGATGGTGTGTTGATTAGTGACAGCACGAATCTGTATGACCGGTTGCATCAAACTGTGTTGACTCTTAAAGGAGCGGAGAAACGGACTGATATCGAGAGTTTGTGTTTAAAGGAAAGCATGGAGTCCACTAACCTGCAGGTGAGATGGGTCAATGGAGATAGTCAACTTGCAAATTCTCTCACGAAGGCACAAGAACCCCATCAAATCATGGAGTACTTTAGAAGAGGCGGTTGCTGGCGGATAGTCCATGATCCTGAGTTGATGTCCGGTCGGAGACGCAAGCAGTTAGGTCTTGGTTCTCTTGAGACCAGAAAGAGTGGATCCTGAGCCTTTTGAGCTGTCCTCAGCTTTTCTTTTAGTTCTGGGGGCGTGCAAGCTTCACAGCTTGAATGCTGTGACATTCCAAAGATTCACAGCACCTTTGGTCCGAGTTGTGGAAAAGGCTGTGTGCTGAGCTAGGGCTACCTTCATTCCGCTTGCAACCCTAAACCCTGCACCCTAAACCCTAAACCCTAAACCCGAGAATAAGTCGAAATACAACTAGATGGGTGTAAATACAACCAGATGGGTCAAAATACAACTGAAATTTCTAGAAAATGGCTCAGATGGGGGATAATACAACCAGATGGGTGATAATACAACTGGGTGGTCT
>CAJNIZ010001936.1:12025-43260 GCA_905231905.1 Symbiodinium pilosum | reverse complement strand
CACCGCCACAGCCACAGCCACAGCCACAGCCACAGCCACAGCCACAGCCACAGCCACAGCCACAGCCACAGCCACAGCCACAGCCACCGCCACCCCCACCGCCACAGCCACCGCCACTGCCACCACCACAAGCACTAGCACCAGCACCAGCACCATCACCGCACCAGCACCAACACACCGCCAACAGCCAGCCCAGCCCAGCCCACAGCCAGCCCAGCCCAGCAAGCCCAGCCAAGCCCAGCCCTGAGCACGGCTTTCTGCACCGATGGAGGCGGAGTCTGGCTTTCTGCAGGCGTTTTCCACTCCTAGGGTGGGTGGAGCAGGGGACTGCAAATTCAAGAAGCAGCAAGAGCACCAACTATTCATACATGTTATATGTGTATATATATATATATATCCCTATTTCCAGCTACCCGCAAGACATAAGTACACATTGAGGAAGCCCGCAAAAGCTTCAGAGATCTCATGAAACACGCTGGAGAACCCTCTATATTCCTTACTATGTTTGCGCGGCAACTTCTGACAAATCCGCATTTTGCCTCCCTGAAAAACAAACACCATTGAGAGTGTTGAAGACCGACAAAGAGATATCCTTGATTCTGAGAAATCCCCCGGTATGTCTATCATCCCATCTAAACTAGTCCGAACTCCTGAATCCTGAACACTAACCATTCCCCTATGTGATATCCCCCGTACCCCTCTGCATCCTCCACTACCGCTGCGCGAGCCCCCTCGAGAAGCCTTGAATACCTGAACCTCCCTGGTACCAATAATCATGGCCCTCAACCCCAAAATAATTGGTATGTAGGCCCTGGACTAAATTGGTAATATATCCCTTAATAGGTCCCCCCCAAAACCCTATAGGTCCCCCCCCACCCCCCCTAAACCCTAAACCCTACACCCTAAATTCAGTCCGTAGCTCAAATAGGCTATTACTGGGGTATCTGGGAGGTCCGGATATCCTTGTGGAAGCCCCCCTCGGCCCTTCGTTAGGCCTCCGGAGCTCGCGGGCCCTTTTCGTAGGATCTGGGATCCACGGCGGTGGCCTGCACTGCAAGTCATAACGGGGTCATATTGGGGTTATAATGGAAAATAAAATGGAAACTACTATAAGGTTTAGGGTTCAGGGCTTCGGGTTAGGGTCAGGGGGGAGTACTTTGGGCTTATAATGAAAATTAAATAGGAAACTACTGTAGTATATTGGGGTTAGATTGGGATAATGGAAAAGAAAATGGAAACTACTATTTAGGGGTTAGGGTCTAGGCTTGGGCAACCTGAAGTCCATGTCGATTTAGATTGTTTAGGCTGAAGGGTGTTTAGGGTTTTTAGGGTTCTGGATTTAGGATTTGGGATCTAGGGTTGAAGGTTTAGGGTTTTAGGTATCGGTCAAAACCAGTGGATTCACCACCCGGAACTCTGCAAGCTTCGCAAGGCTGGAAGCTACTGCTGGCAGCTGTTGAGACTCAAGGGCCCTAGACCCTGACCCCAAACCTCACATACCTAGGGCTCCACTAGAATCATGTGATAGCTATGGGGTCCCAATTTGGGGGCTGCCCTAAACTTTAAGCCACAGACCTTTTCTCATGGTCTATATATTTTGTATCGTTACTGCTCAGGCCTGCTTACCATAATTTGCCTAAAACATGTAGGGATGTGTAGGGTTCTAATTTTTTGATCATGTACGTGTTCTGGGGATTCAGTAGGGTTAACGCCTTAGGATCGTGGAGAACCAATCGGAACACAAAATGAACAACTGAATTGAAACTGTGCTTCTGTAGGGAGCGTATGAGTTGAGGGTGTAGCGTATAGGCCTAAAACGAAACGGAAACTGGCCTTACAAAAGGGCAAGATGACAGGATCGTGTAATGAAGAAACCCTTCATAGTTGCCCATATCATTTAAGGTCTCTTTGAGGTACCCTATATCAAGGAATCTCGGTCCGTAGTTTTTGTGTAACCACTTAGGCCCCTACACTAGGCAATGATGTAGCTGTGCTAGGATGATTCAGAAATCCTCCCAAGAATAGCAGCCCAGTTGCCTATGGTCAAGAAACCTACTACATGAGCCATAGTCTAAACTCTTCTATATCCCCCTTAACACCCCCTATAATAGTCCCCGATATAATCCCCTATATAACCCCTTTTAAGGAGTTTAGACTATAGCTCACATAGACATTAGCCCGCTGGCTACTGGGCTAAGGCATTACAGGACCTTCTTAGCCGTAGGTGTAGCTCCGTAAGCAGTAGTAGTAGTAGTAGTAGTAGTAGTTGTTGTTGTTGTTGTTGAGAGCAGGTGTAGAACTGCACAGGCTTTGCGTCGGCGTTTCGTGATAGTTTTCCAGTTCTGGACTCCATTTCGAAAACTTATGTTTCTCTTCGGGAATGACGGAATGAATCCCTTTTTGCCTTTGACAAATTCTATGCTTAGGGTGCCTATGAGACTTGCACGAAAAAGGCATTCCTTATGCCCCTCTAACACGCTCTCTAAACCCCAAACCCTAAACAGCATCGCTTTTCCCAACTCCTCTGAGACTCACATCGGCTTCATTTTCACTCTGAGACTCTGCTCTGGACAGGCGTGGCAGAGCCATACAAAAGGGCATATAAAGGTTTTTAGGGTTTAGGGTTAAGTATGGGTAAAGGTCTATAGGATTTTTGGGGGTATCTCAGAATAGTGGGGAGTGCAATGGAAAAGAAAGTGAATGAGATGGAAACTGGGATGATCGAGGGATTTAAGACTTAGGGTTTAGAAAGGTACATTATGACGGACTAGTGTTTCCTCTCCAAGTGAATATCCATAAACACAATGCCTGGTAAATAACTTAAGTTTTTCCTCATCTAGGATACGTGCAGTGAGAGAGAGAGAGAGAGAGAGAGAGAGAGAGAGAGAGAGTGAGAGAGAGAGAGAGAGAGAATGAGGGAGAGAGAGAGAGACAGAGAGACGGGGAGGGAGAGGGAGAGGAGGGGGATTGGGCCCTAATAAGGGGATACATAGAGACTGTAGTTTCCTTAGACCTATGATGCAAATAATGATTTTAATATGTCCTTAGGGTTATACTATAATAACTAGTTAAAAAATCCTAAAGACAGTAAAGGAGACATCCAGGGTCGAGGATTTTGGGTTTAGTGCTGTGACTAGGGTTGCGGAGTTGCTTGGCATAGGGGTGCCCTTATGGATTCCTAGGGTTTAGGGTTTCGGGTTAGGGACATATGATATGGGGATTCCCGTGGCATTATAGTTCCCTTGTAGGATGCCATTCGCTTGGTTTTTGGTGAACTCCCACTGGACCTGTAGTCTAAACTCCTAGTATCCCCCTTAATAAGCCCTATCATGCTTCCCTATAGAATCCCCTAATTCACCCCCTCTAAGGAGTTTAGACTATAGCTTATTTGGGTTTAGGGTTGCGTTGCAGACTTCAGGCCTACGGGTCGCTTAGGAGATGCAGGATGCGGCAACCTAGCTGCTTGGCGATGCTGAGAAGAAGAAGTCCCATAACTGCAAGCTGTGGACTTCATAATGTAGATCCATGATTCATAAACCCCCGCCTTTGAAGGGCCTTAGTATAAGGACCCCTATTATAATCCTTTTTAATGGGAGGTGGTTCATTAGTCAGGGGTCTGGGGTAGCCATAACCCTATTCCCTAAACCCTCTGGCAACCAACCTTGCAGCTGCCTCCCTGCAGGAGTACAACCTAGACCCTGAAATTTATACATACTCAAAGCTGAACCCTAAATCCGAAGACGTGACACGCGCGGGTTGGAGAATGCTGCTGCCCATCCAGAATGGATCTGAGAGTTTAATTCTGTGTACTTGCATAGTGGTTATTATAGGGAATGAAGGAATGGAAAAGACAATGGAAACAAAAAGACTATTTGGGGTGCAGACCTCCTCGGCGAATCTGGCCATGACTATAGGGATTCATTCCTTCATTCGTTAATAATCACAAGCAAGTCGTGCCTGACTGCTGTAGCTGAGGCGTTTCAATCACTCAGCTAGATCAGCTTACTAGGGCGCAGCAAGTTCATTACGGTCTATGAGGTCTATGCTTTATAGCGAGCGTGTAGCAGCAAGTAATGCAAAACGCGACTGACGATAAGCAAATGCTGATCATTACCTTTGAGTTTTGTGAACAGCGGACTGAGACAGACTGAGAGGTGGTCCTCTAGTTTTGCACATATCCACACCAATCCGCCGCCGTTGGAGTCTCTTCATATCCCTAAGGTCCTCACAGGTACCCCTGTGCGCTGAGAAATCCCTTAATGTGGAGGTTCTGCTTACAACCCCCCCCCCTCAAACAACTAAGGATTCTAAAAAGCAAGACACGGCGTCCTACCGATTTAGTTTGGGAGAAGTTGGTTTGGGGGGCCCCTAGAGGAATCCAAAAGGCAGTGCTCTTCGGTTTCCAATCCAATCCCTATTCCGCTTCTGCCTTGTTACTACTCCATACGGGACAAAAGTTCACTCTATGCTGTACCCTTTTGACAATCCTTTCGGCAATACACAGGGGCCTTGAAGATTATTGAGGAAATCGGGCGTACTCTTGACACAATTCTATCCTCATGTGAGGCTGTCAAGGGTCACAAGTCACAACAATACCAAACATTCAGTCTTTTCGGGGAGTTGTGGACATTTGGGGGGTTCCCAAAATTAGGGGTCCCTGTTTGGGGGTCCCCATAATAAGGATGGTTATCTTTTTTGGGTGTCCCCCTATTTGGGGAAACTACCATTTGCCAGGTGCGAAGGCAGGAAACTGTGATTGAAATTGGCAATGGACAGGACACGCCAGTTGCCAGCTTCACGCTGGCATCCTGCGAACGTCGACAGGCAATCAACTTGTCGGCGCTTTAGTCAGGGTAACTTAGAGCAAATTCATTTCCCAATTTAAAGCCATGTTGGTACTATTTTGTACATAAACCACCATTTAGGGTGAAGTCGGGTGATGTCGCTTTAAGTATCTTTAAGTTGCCTAGTTTACTGGTTACTTTCTCATAATAATCACAGCACGTAACCAGCATTTTGGGGATCAGAGGCCATGATTCCCGGTTTTCGGGAAGCCTAAGTGGGAGTAATCAGACCTTGCAATTGAGTCCTGGGATTTGACTCCTTGACTGGCCACAGAGAGCTTTAGGGTTTAGGGTTAAGGAGTTAAGGAGTGCTTGCTTGTTGAGCACCTATTTGTCTCAAAATTGAATATGTTGGGCTCTAGGGATTGGGGCTTCGATCTTAGAGTTTACTCAGGGGTTCGGGTTGGGGGTTAGAGCGTTGAGATAGTCATTTTTCCGAAGCCCCAGGATGGACGCGGACTGAAGTCTCAAGAAGCCCTAACAATTATTGCATGAGCTGCAATACATATTTCCTACACAATGCACTGGGCATGGGTTCTTGATTAAGGACCAGGGACTATACTAAACTACATCCACTGTTATAAGTAATATTGACAGTAGCTCACCTGGCTTCCATGCTGTAGGCATCTAGCCCTGATTCAACAGCCTGGAACACTGAGGCCATAGACATACACATACAAAGACATGCGGAGATTTTCCAAAATTATCAAAATTAGGTGTACTTTTCAGGGGGGTCCCAAAAACAAGGATTATATACAGTATATTGGCTACCCTAGTTAGGAAAACTACATTATATTATATTGATGCAAGATATAACTGACTTGAGCTCGTGGCAAATATTCGAATTAAGGGCTACGTTCCATGGCTTGGGCTCCAAATACAGGGGTACAAACCTTGAGGTCACGAAGGAAAACTCCCTGATTACAAACGTTTTACTATCCCAGAATGATACTAAAGACTAAATGATAGTTTCCATTTTCTTTTCCATTATTACATATAACCCCAAACATATACCCTATAATATAGTAATTTCTATTTTCTTTTCCATTCTTACAAATAACCCCAATATATACCCAATCATATAATAGTTTCCATTTTCCTTTCCATTATTGAAATTACAAGAACCCAGGACGGGGCCCTTAATTTCACGAGACTTCTGCATCCCCAGGTGCGCAACACCAACGCAAAGCGCGAAACACGCAGCCTTCAAAGCCGAAAACCTGAATAGAACGCAAACAAAGCAAACTCTGAGGGTCCAAGTACCCAATATTCATATGGGTGGTTGTCAAAATCATGGTCCATTTTTGGGTACCCTAAATGTTAGGTGCCGTATTATAATAGGGATCCAAAAAGGGACCATAATTTTGACGACCACCCAAATACTTACCCACACCTGCTACAATAACTATTACCCAAATCCAAAGTACCTAATTATTGGGTACTTGGACCCTTCGGGAAACAAGAGAACAGCAAAGTCCTTCGATCACCCGGACAAGGCTAACTCAGTTTCGGTGACCTGGCAGAACTAGTCGCGAGGTTTGCGGTTCAGCCCTATAAACCCTGAACCCTATAAGCCCTATAAACCCCTAAACGCTATAAACGCTATAAACCCCAAACCCTACCAATCCTAAACCCTTTAAACCCTGGGCTTGAATCTTTCAGGCAGCCGGGTGGCTAGAGGGGGCTCGTTCATGGAGGGTGCTCATGCTGAGCAGAAAGACCGAAATCACATACTTCCCCAGAGGGTCTAAGTACCAAATAATTAGATACCTGGGATTTGGGTAATAGTAGTTATAGTACAGGTTTTGGGTAAGTATATGATTATTGGGTACTTGGACCCTTAGGATTCGTGAGCCTTAAGAACCTCAGAGCTATATCAGGGTTTATCTAGGTACTTCTGTAGGGATCCATGAGGGATATTCCGCCACCCATGAACAGGCGGTGGTTTTTGTAAAGGGGATTTCTAGGCAGTATGTGGTTATTCCAAATATTAGGGCTCACTTTTTGTGTCCCCGTAACACTTCTATAATGTTTATGTTGAGGTCTATGTGTGGGCGCCCCCCCCCCCATTTCTGAAGACTACAATATACAGCAATATACCTCTAGAACAGGGTCTTGATCAGATGGATACCAACGAAAGAGCAGTCTGTGACAAACCCCACCCCAGAAAGAGCTTCAGATATTTCAAAATCCTAAGGTTGCCCAAGTACAGTAGAATTCCTAGTCCCTGGCGTTTTCCATTTCGTTTTCCATTAGAGTCTCCATTGTCAGCCCTGTATATCCCTATACACCCTGTATGAACCCCGTCACGACGCCAACCCTAAAAGATGACGAACAAAGCATACGCATGGGTTTAGGGTTTAGGCTTTAGGGTTTAGGTTCATATTCTGACAACCAGTGTGACTATGCCTGCTACTGGTGTTCTTGTAATTCTGATGACGATGATAATGTATATATTCGTATACCTGAATTAACTCGGAACAGATTGGAAGAGCTCAAAAATGGCGTACCGAACTACAGTACTTGCATCAAATCTGCTGTTGGTAGACAATTCTTGGAATGGGTCTCGGGTCTAGGGTACCCAGATTGTTCAGTTCCTCGTGGGAATATGTAACAAAGCATAGTATTTCCCGTCGAGAACCCTCATCACCATACAGATTTATTATTATGACTACAACTGCTGTTTCTATGACTAGAATTTTTTGGTCTTTCTCCTACACCCAAAAACCCTAGACTCCAACCGCATTGCTGTTAACAGTAATATTACGGTATGGTTCGAAGCCTGGGAAAATGTATGCGTAAGGCCTTGCACCGGGCTCGAGCGACCAACGCGAACTACAGCTGGCGCCTGAAGAGTCGGCTTCTGAAGTTGATCAGGGTGGATACATTGGCTTTAAGATTTAGGGTTGATAAACCATGTGGCTCTGCATAAATAAATATATATATATACACACACATATAATCGTAACGAGCAGCTATAAGAAACCTTGAGATTGCATATTTGAAGCCCGAATTTCCTTACCAATAAGTGAGGTGTCCATGTCCCGGATATCCATCCCGTTCTTAGGGTTACCCATGAGGTAGCTTGCGAAACCCAAGAGATCCCCTTTAATGGGGGCAGTCCATAGTGATCCGCAGTATGAAGACAGGAGGCCGCCAAAAGAACAATACGTTAACGCCACCGACACCCATATGAGCCATAGTCTGAACTCATTAAAGGGGGTTATACAGGGGATTATATAGGGGACTACTATAGGGGATATTAAGGGGGATACTAGGAGTTTAGACTACAGCTCATATCAACCCAGCGGCAATCTCATTTTCTATGTTCTCAATTTGATTCTCTATGATCGGGGCTATCGTATATCCCTATAACCCCCAACCCTAAACCCTGAACCAGTTGACTAGTCTTGGGAATCCTTCAAGAACTTTGAAGGAATACCTCTACATGCAACTCCCACAGAATGCTACAGAAACCTGTATAGACAAGATGCGACCCCAGAAGAGGGTAGTTTAGAGTTTAGGGTTGAAGAAAGACACATGCTGAGACGCTGGCCCAGCTTGTTTGCGCTGTGCGGGTCGTTACTGGAGACCTCAGCAAGAAATCGAAATCTAAGCATATGAGCTATAGTCTAAACTCCTAGTATCCGCCTTAATAACGCCTATAGTAGTCCCCTAAATAATCCCCTATATAACCCCCTTTAAGGAGTTTAAACTATGACTCATATGACTGTGGTCTTCAAACATCGCGGGCTTAGGGCTACTGCACTCAAGGATTCCAGAATAAGGATCAGGCAAGGCCGAGATATCTTGGGTACTGCCCCCACCCAGTAACAGTCTATATTAGGGGTCCTATTGAGGGCTATATACAACCATACTATAATTATTATCCAACTGTTACTGGGCTGGGGCAATACCCAGGAGATATCCATGACAAGGTCTGGCCAAGCTGACCAATGTATGATTAGATTTAAGATTTACGGCGCACAATTTAAGCTTTCAGGAGCGTCGTGTTTCGACGCTTACTGATGTAACATCTCCGGCCCTTGGTTTCAAACATGAATGGCGGAAATAAAGCACCGAACCAATCATGAACAAAGTCCCCAACCCCCTTAGTGATCAATATCCCCTGTGCAGTACGGCTACACAATGGTGGAGGGGAATATGCAGACCCCCCCAGGTCTCAACCCCCCCATGAAAAAAAAAGCCTAGCAGGGCAAGTTCATAAACCAACAAAATGTGAGCGTGCTCCTCTTGACCCAGATGATGCAAGTCATTGGAAGTTAGGGTTTAGGGTCTAGGGATTGGGGTTTAGGGTTTAGGAATTCCATGTAGGGATGATGCGGATAAAAAGGTGTCAAAAATGACTTCTACATGAGCGGTTGTCTAAACTTCTAGTATCCTCTCAGTAACCCTATGGTTGTCCCCCTCCATCATCACCTAATCACCTATATAACCCCTTTAAAGGAGTTTAGACTCTAGCTCACATGGATCCATTCCTCCACTCCCGACTAATCACCACTAAGCCAGCGCATGAACCCAAGACTGCGGAAACCTGTTCACGCCCTCGAGGCAAAATGCTACTACAACTGTCACTGCTATTACTTTCTTTGACCCTCTGACCTTAGCTATATATTCTGACCTGTATATAACCCCTATGTACTCTATTCCCTTGTTATCCTACCAACCCCAGTAAGTCTTAACCCCGAACCCTAAGCCCCCCAGCAAGTCTTTGACCCTCTGACCTGAGGGCCCAGTCTTTGGCCTATGGAGGAAGGCAGGCGACATGTACTGCGGCAGAACCTGCTTAGGGTCTAGGGCTTAGAATTTTAGGGTTTAGGATTTTGGGTTTTAGGGTTTAGGGCTTACGGTTTTCGGGTTTAGGCTTTAGGGTTTGAGGGTTCAGGGCTTAGGGTTTAAGGGTTTAGGGTCTAGTTGTTCAGGGTTCAGGGCTTAAGGGTTTATAGGGTTTAGGTTTATTCGTTGCGGGATCCTGGGCTACTACAGAGGTTGGTGATGAAGGCTAAAACTTATAAAGCCTACAGCCTGCACTCCACACCCTAAACCCTAAACCCTAGAGCCGTTATCTGGGAATGAAGGACCCTAAACCCTAAACCCTAAACCGCGTGGCTCCTTCATTCCCTGTTAACCCAGACCCCAGATTAATAAACCCCCTCCCCTTAATAGGGATTATAATACCTAGCAAACCCAAAGGTTCACAAAAAAGTGCAGTTTCCCATAAAACTGGGTTTTACCCCGAAATGGCGGAAACCTCTGGTTCTTTAAGTTTTGGACAAATAGGTGTTGATTTCCAACTCTAGTGAGATGGCGGTTTTATGTCTGCCTGGGACTCTGCTGATGACGCTGCTGCTTGTGTGTAATGGCTTGGCCGTTTTTGGTTCTGATCAGTTCCCATGCTGTGGGAGATTGGAATTTATGTGGGTGTTGTTGCCCCCAACAAGCGCAGAAACCTTTATCGTGAAATTCATGCATGGTTGTGCACACGTCTGGCAGAATCCAAAACACCTGGCTCAATGGGCTCAGGAGCAGTCTGGTTTCAGTTTTCGAAATTCCATTTTTCGAGCCCGGCATTGTTTTGGTATGACACTTTTAGATGTCGGGGCGTGAAAAACAATGGCGGAAATCGGCGTCGAAATAGCGGAAATCGGCGTGGAAATGGCGGAAAAAAAAGCGGAATGGCACTTTTTGGGAACGTCGAAATTACCTTTTTACCTGAAACCTGGAATTACGACGTTACAGTTCTTAGCGTATTCAGTCGGAAGTTGCTTCCCAGTTCTGCATTCCTGGCATCTAGCAATGATCAGTGTTCACAAGTTTCACGGTGCACAGTTTGGCCTCCTCATTGGACTTCCTAATACTTGCCTGGAACTTATGGCAGTTCTCCAGAGGCGAATTACTAAACTTTTGGACTTTGAAAAGTTACACTTTTCCAATTCCCGGGTTTCAGTTTTTCAGGCTGCCCCTAGCTGAACAATGACACTTTTGAATCTTTTACTTCATCCTCCTATTTTCGCAGCGTTACGCTTTTAGTGTGAGATTGCAGAAATTTCCAGCATTTGGGCAAATGACTCTGTTTTTGGCAAAAGGGTTTGCAAGGTAGGGATCCTAATATTTAGGCCCTTAAAAGGAAGGGGATTATTAATCAGGGGTCTACATTGACCAGCAAAATTTCAAGGTTGGAGTGTCCTGCTTGAATCGCTTGGAGGCTTGAGGGGGTAGAGGCAAGTTGCACGCCCTAGGCTTGAGGCTAACGAGTGTTTAGTTTATTTACTGGTGGTTAGTAAGGATAAGGGAATATAATCCCGATATAGCATCTTTCCCTTATTCCCTGCTAGCCCCCGGTAAGTTTAGGGTTGGGGATTGTGGAGCTGGGGCGCCAAGACCTCTGTTTAAGAATTCTGCGAATGAAGGCTGAGGCTCAGCAAGCTTTTGGCGCCCGAGCCCAGGATAAAGTTACTGAGATTCTGTGATTGGGGTATTTGGGGTTTAGGGTTTTAGGGTTTAGCGTTTAGGGTTTAGGGGGTTCAGCACCTCTAGCTTCAGGCTCAGGGTTGAGGGCTGAAAGCTGCCGTTGACAGGCTTACCTATGACCTCGGTTACCTACAGCTTATGGGTGTCTACCTCCCAAGTAAGGTCTCCCCCTTATATAAAACAGCCTAATACTAAAACTTCCCAATATCTCATAATCTACCACAACGGGAATATCTAAGCTTCGCGGGGGTGAGGCGGGGGGTACTACGGGGATGGGATTAGTACCACATGGTCCCTAAACCCTAAACCATCAAACAGCTAGGCCATCTGGACATCGTGAAGTGAGTACCGGGGCTTGTTTGGAGAGATCTCCAGCCCCATAACGGGGCCGCTTGCCAAGCATGAGGGAAATAGTTAGGCAAGATGCGCTATAGTCTAAACTCCTAGTATCCCCCTCAATAACCGCGGTAATACTCCCCTATAGCATCCCCTATAAGTATATAACCCCCCTCCTTACAGCAGGAGTTCCTCGTGCACGAACTTGACCAATGAGCCCTACACTCCTCCAGCTCCAAGCAGCAATTCAAACCTAAGCCGAACCTGGTTCAGGGAGTTTGGTGTTCAAGGCTTTAACCCTAAATCCTAAACCCTACATGGGGTACCAACATTGGGCCCCAAAGTCCGACTTGGCTAGCCGTGGGACAGTTGCACGCCAAGCACGAAGTCGTGAAGCCTGGATCCCGGCAAAAGAGGCCTCTTCCCCATGAATCAACCAGCTTTTCTTCCATGGACCATGAGGGATGCGTCAAATGTCTCATAAGGTCGTGCATTTTTACAGTCTAACCCCCAACCCCTGAACCCTAAACCTCTGAATCTTCCTTGTAGGCTCATTGACTATGAGCCACGGCACGAATGGGGCAGCACGGGGAGCCGGCAAGTAGCTGTTCACCACTGCGCCTTGTCTGCGGTAAATGTGACTCCAAGTGGCCCTCGGGATATGGCAGGAATTAATTCTCAGATAGATAGATCTGCAACTAATACGGTATAGATCAGTAAACTGGATTGTGGTCTTTAGTTGGGCCCCCCAATGTATGGAAACCGGCACATGTCCGCCTTAGGATTACATACGTGATCAGCGTAGTCGACCCTCATCTCGAAGTGGAGACGCACTTTGTGCGCCAAATTCAAATAAAATGTTTTAGGGTTTAAGATCTAGCGATCTAACAAGGGTTTCGGGGTTGAAGCTTGGAACTTGCTTGGAACTCAGGAGATACTGTAGAGTTTGGGAGCCAGAGATGATAAGGAAACATGTGACATGTGTGCGAAGATTTCTTGGCAAATCGAAGTTGTTTCTTTGAGGTCCCTGTTGCGTAAGTGTGCATAGGGCTTGCAGCGTACGCTGCAGGGTTAGTTGAGGGTTTGGAAAAAGACCCGCCATCCAGCAAAAAAGAGCAGGTGGGGAGAACCGGTCCTGCAAAGACGTTAACCATGCAAGAGCAGCTAATTCAGCTTTGACTTTCTGCATCCTGCTCCTCTACGGCAAGCACACCTCTCGCTAATCTGCTCAACTCCGCGAAGGCAAAGCTCTGCGGCACCAGACTCAAAAAAGATGGGGTTGAGGGATAAGAGAAACTCTATGGGTCCAGGTATGGCTTTAGGGTACCTAGAACCCCAGAATTTGGGTACTTGGAGCTTTAGGGTATGGCTGCAGGTAGAGGAGTTGCCGCTCGAAACCCTGAACCCTTAACCTAACCCCCTACAACCGCTTTAATCTGTAGCAGTTGCCATGTTCCTTATATACCCCTAGATAATCCCTGTAGAACCCTGCAATCTCAACCACCAAGGCCTTGACCGGCTTTGCCCGACGCCTTGTGAACTTACTACCGCAGGATGGGTTCATTTTTTGGGGTTTCCATGCGGTTCTGGGCTTTTATAGGGTCTAGGTTTATATAGGGTTTCTATAGGGACTATATGGGCGTAGGTAGAACTATGCAGGGGTAATGGAAAAGGAAATGGAAACTACTACTATATATTATAAAGGATATAAAGGGGTTAGTTTAGGGTAAGCGGCGCAAGGACACGCTGTGAGGACGAGACCATAGGGCGACCTGGACCTAGACCCCAGAATACCATAGTCCTTCTTATAGGAACCCTAAAAAAGGACCCCTGATTTTGGGAAGACCCCATATACACCTATATGACTTTATATAGCCCCATATACCCCTTTTTAACCCTATATAGCCCCCATGTTTAGATGCTTTGTGGAAGCTTAACTCCTGATCTGAGAGCTTCAGGTTGTTGCAAAGATTGGCAAGCAAACAATAGTGCTACTGTTGATACTAAAAATCCTGCATGACCTTAGTATGCTATAGTACCATTATTTTAGGGTATTTAGGGTTATGCAGGATTGTCAGTATCCACCGTAAATAATGGTCTGTATGGGAAAAGCCTGCCTCGCAGGCTTAGGTTCAGGGATCGATAGTGGCTTGAAATAGTCGCTCCCGTGAATGAGCTGCCCTGCCCTACTGGAGCACAGACACGGAAAGAAGCTATGAGGCTGAAGGCTCCTGCCCTTTGACTCGTCTTGCCGCGAGCTGATGTTGTTGAGGGTCTATACTCCAGGGACTTTGGGCTTAGGGCAGCTCCATACGACTCAGGCAGCCATAATACCTTATCAGAGTTTTTTTGCCGCTAAGCAAAAGAAGCTTGAAAAAGGGTACTCGGCACCCGCGCCTTCAAGCACAAGCGAAAGATGTCTTGACGTACGACCGCTACATGCTTCGTTGCCATTGTGCGATTATATTCTGATATACTTATCATGTATTATATAGCGTATTACAACATAATACAGCCTGTTAGAGTAAGCGGTGCAAGGACCCCAATCCTTGCTTCAAGCCACACCTGGGTCACTTCGCCTGTCCTTGGTGTATTACTGTACTCAAGTGGAGATAGATGGAGTCCGAGCGCAAAGCCGCTTTGATAGGAGTGTGACTTGCATTTCACTGGCCCAGAAATAATGAAACCCTGACATGCTGTAGCGACAACTAGATCCAAGCGCGAAGCCACTTTGAGATCATACCGCGGCGAGAGGGAGGAGGACTTGCAGTTTTTTGGCACAGTGGCCGACAACCTTTGCAACATGGGCTCAGCTTGGGCAATGCCAGGACACAACTAATGGTCTAGGGTTTAGGGGTTAAGGGTTTAGGGGTCTAGGGTTTAGGGGTTTAGGGTTTAGGGGTTTAGGGTTTAGGGTTTAGTGTTTGGGGTAAGATACGGATAGCACCACGGCTCTGGGAGTCGAGGTTTTAGACCCAAACCGCTCCAAGGGAAGGGGGTTCTAGGTCCCAAAAACTGACCTATGTTTAGAAGGGACTGAAGAAAGCAAAGGAGCAGGGAAACTACCATATGCGTTGTTCTCAAAACGATGGGCCCCTTTTGGTGATAGAAAATATTACGGCACCTAGTATTTAGGGGTACCAAAATGTGACCCTAATTTTAGGAAATAACCATGTTATGGGGGATCAGCCTCCATTCGCTCATTCCTTGCCAGAAAACTGCAACCTGAATGGCCTCCTTGAAGCCCAAAATCTGGAAGCACGCCAAGTTCAAGATATCGAAGGGCAGACAGCGCAGACCAAGCTTTAGTTGACCCAGCGTCAACGGGTCTACAAAACGGCATGGGGTCTGACCGAGTTGAAGCATCCCTGAACCCTACACCCTGAACCCTAAACCCTAAGCCCAAACCCAAAACCTACATCCTTCCACCCTATTGGAGGCGTCACTCCTAGATGAAGCTTGAGGCGAGGATGAGCTTTCATAATGCCGGCAACGATGCTTCCGGCATAGGAATGCCAATATCCAAAGAAAAACAAGAAATCAGTACCAAACCAGTACCCCGAAAGCCCTGAAAGCTGCAGATTCTATGACTGCAACTCACGCGCAATCTGCTTTGTGGTCTCTAATGAACACCCCGGTCGGCCAGTGGACTTTGCATGCCCAAAGAGTCAGAAAGCCAGAGGGCCTGATCCTCCTACTCCTTACATAGGGAGTACAGTTCCCCTTAAGTAGATAGAATATGGGGTATATGGGGATCAAAATTAAAACCTACCCAAAGCCATATTCTATCTACTTAAGGGGGACTATATACTGCTGGTGGAACATCCTGCCCCACAGCAGGTACTCCACAACATGAGAATTGCACAATTTGGGTAGGATGTCCTCCATCATGCATATCTCATATCATACGGGGAGCCCATGCATAGTTTGAGGAGGACAGAAGACGCCCTAGGAACAGAGGCCCAGGCCCGCGATGCGTTGTGCTAGGGACAGGCGACCAATCCTGGCAAAATCCAGCGGTTTGGGTGCTTAGACTTTTAAGGTTTGGGCCCAAGGGTCTTCTTACCTCTGGCCGATCTATTCGTTCATTCCTTGCTAACAAGGGCTACGTCTTCAGGGTATTGTACAAAGTTGAGGGTTTAGGGTGCGGAGATCAATGTAGACAGTTGACACATCTATCTACCCCTGTCATAGGTAGGACTGTAAGAAGAACCTAGTGCCTAGCGCAGCTCCACGAAGACCTGGAGATCCCATTGATGGAAGTTCTACCCTAAACGCTTAACCCTAAGCCCTAGACCCTAGAACTTAAACTCCTTAACCCTCAGACCCTAAGCCCTGGACCTTAAACCGTTACCTAAGCTCGAAACACTAAACCCCAAAGCGTTCTATGGTGGCTTCGGGAGCCTCAGGGATCCTTGGCGTGTGGTGTAAAGAGACTATATGGGTGGTTGTCAAAATTATGGTCCCTTTTTGGGTACCCTAAATATTAGGGACCGTATTATAATAGGGACGCAAAAAGGGACCATAATTTTGACAACCACCCATACCGCAGGGATAGCTATACCCATTCCCGACTGAGCGTGAGTAGCTTTCTCATGCACTTCGTATCATCGTGCGTGGATGAAAGACCAGCTTGTGCTGATAAACGCCTTGCAGTCAAAGGTATTTGACAAATTTTCATGCTGCTGCTGGCGGTGGTTCTTGCTCCTTCCTTTCTCGAAATCCACCACAAACCCACATGCCCAACAGCAACAACAAACCCCGCCCCCTTAACTTCAAGCCCCGGACATTCCTAAACCCCAAACCCCAAACCCTTTAGATTGAGGTCTATTTACACTGGACTCTTAACCTTCCTCCGACTAGACTGATACCCCCCCGAACATATCCCTCTATAACCCCAACATACCCGTCTAAACACTGAACCATAAACACCCAAACCCCACCCCTAAGTGTCCAAGGACCCAAATGATAGGGTTTTAGGGCCCAAATACTATAATATTAATGGCATGGGGCCCTAGAACGCTATTATTTGGGTGCTTGGACCCTTAGGGCACTGCTTCAAAGATGGAGCCGGCAGGGCCACATTGGCTGGCCGCGCTTTGAGGGAGTGACTGGAACTCGGCAAAGAGCGGTTACCCAGAGGGTCCATGTACCCAATAATTAGGTTCCCTTTAAAGGGATATATAGGGCTATATAGGAATTATATAAGAGTATATAGCGTTTAGGGTATTTAGGGTTTAGGGTTTAGGGTCCATGTACCCAATAATTAGGTACTTGGGATTTGGGTAATAGTAATTAGTGTACAGGTTTTGGGCAAGTATATGATCATTAGGTACTTGGACCCTTAGGGTTAGGAAATTAGGCTGGGTTCTTACGAGCTTAGGTTCAGGGATTAATGGGTTCAGGGTTTAGGGCTTATTGGGTTTAGGGTTTAGGCTTTAGGGTTCAGGGATTATTGCGGATAGGGTTTAAGCTTTAGAGTTCAGGAATTATTGGGTTTAGGGTTTGGGGTTTACGGTCTGAGGGTTCGAGGATTGTTGGGTTTGGGGTTTGGGGTTTACGGTTTGAGGTCTGAGGGTTCAGGGATTATTGGGTTTAGGGTTCGAGGGTTCAGGGATTACTGGGTTTAGGGTGTGAGGGTTCAGGGATTGTTGGGTTTAGGGGTTAAGGTTCAGGGATTATTGGGTTCAGGGTTTAGGGTTCAGGGTTTATTGGATGTAGGGGCTCAGGAATGTTTAGTGTATTCCAAAAGGACGTGGAAGGGGATTACGGTGGCTTCTCGGAATCTAGGTAGGCATATTACAAAAAGCTGCTGCTATCTATACGAGCACGTAGTCAGTAATCATAAAAGACTATGACTGCGTTATATGGCTATACCTTGCGCTGTGCCCTACCCAAGGTTAGGGGAAGTTGCAGACAGTGTTAGTCGGGACTGGGGAAGTGGATCTGCATAGTAGTCCCAGTGTACTGACCCGAAATATTTCCTGCGAGCATACCTACAATCCAATTCCCCCTCCCCAACAACGAAGGATAAGCAGGGTGTGGGATTTTAAGCGCAAGCCCCGAAAGGAGCATCCCGCACGAGTTCTCTTTTCAGCTTTCCCTCAGGGTCCAAGTACCCAAATAATGGGGGTTTTAGGTCCAACAAACCATTCAGGCCATGGTATTTGGTCTTCGAACTGCCTCAAGCAACGTCATTCGGGTACTTGGACCCTCAAGGGAAGATTCTCGAGTAGCTGCCACGGGACAATTTCAACTTCCAGGGTTACTAGTCCTTTTGTTGCTCAATGGGTAAATAGGAGTTGGGGGAAGTGGGTGGTCTTCCTGTCTTCCTGCCCCAGGGTTAGGGTTTAAGTTTCAATGGATCATGCAAATCGTGCTCAAACCTCCTGATGCACAAGCGCTCGGGTAACTCCTAAGACGGACGGAAGCCCCATTAGCATGCCAAAAGCCAGTACCCCACAAAGAAGAAAACTCACAATAATTGGCCACGCTAACCCAAAATCATAGGAAACTAGGGCAAAGTAGACAATACTTATCGCGTCTTGGCTCTCTAGGTAGTGCTTTGCGTACTACAAACCCCTACATGATCCCGGCTTCAATTTCATCGTCCACGTTCTTTTCCATTTGATTCTCCGTATTGCGGGGGTAACATCGTAAACCAAATATAGCCCCCATAATCCCTACATACCCTTACATAAACAAATGTACACAAGACTCAACAGAGAGTCTCGGAGCCAACGCGAAGGCTTCACTTTAATGAGCGCGAAGCAGGGACTTCACTTGACTTGACTTGTAGACGCAGAACAGCCCCCATTACCTGTATATTGTCCCAAAGCAGTCAGGTATGAGTTCCTTGAGAACCCAGTTCAGGGTTTAAGGGTTTAAGGTTTAGAGTTGGATGTAATTGCTTTTTCTCAACGGAACGGTTTAGCTTATGGCCGGCCGAGCACATGGCGCTAGATGTGGATCCCGAACGGCTTGTGGTTCCTGTGCCAGGGTGGCCCGAAGGGTGCAAGTAACGAAATGGTATATACAGTGGGCTCAAAAGGCTTCTTGTGTGGATAGTTCGGAGCCTATTTTGAAACGGGGATGATTTTGGGTTTCCTCGCAGAAGGGCTAATGGCGGAATTCTTGCATTCGTAACAAAAAGGATTGGCCTGATTGATTTTATTTTGTTGCACAGCAGCGTGGTCTCCCCCAAAACCCAGTAATTAAATGAGATCGAACGTCAGATAACGAATTAAGATAGATCCTAACGACTGCATGCCGTTAGAATACTAAAGCCTGAACATTCAACTTTATCCCCCAAAAGAATCCTATGCGCGTATATATATATATACACACTTATTTATTTATTTCTTATACATCTCTGTCACCTCCTGAAAGGGATCCGGGAGAGATTTTCAAGAAGCATTTGATGAGGTCCAAATTCTGAACCATTTAACCTATAACCATGGTTCTATGGGCCAGTGAACATCACAAAAACCAGGCGCCGGAGGCCTCTCAGGGTTCTTGCAAATGTGAGTCATACAACTATGTATGGAAATATACACGGATTATGTGTACATCTATGTATACACATACACATAATATGTGTGTATATATATATATAGAGGCCTATGCGTATGCCTATATATGTGCGTGTATGTATACACGCAATGTATATACACATAATAAACCTACACAGGTGCATACATAGATAAGTACATATAGGGTGTAGGGTTCGGGGTTTAGCGCTTGGGTTCCTTTACATAGAGGTACCCTTCAAGACCCGCGGGATACAAGGGGATAGGGAGACTTGTAGGGTCCCTCGTAATGATGAGATTCAAGCCTTGAATCAGCACTATGAAATTCTGAAACTCTCTTACCTAGACCCTCCAACTACCCTCTACTTGGGCCTAAGTACCATTATTAGGGGCCATATAGCCCCAACTAAGGGTACTAGGAGGGCCCCGGCACAGACCGAAATTTGAAACCTTAAACCCCTAAACCCCTATAGTCCCCCTTAAGTAGGTATAATATGGTGTTGGGGATATTATAATAAGATCCCCATATACCCCATATTCCATCTACTTCAGGGGGAGTATACGCTCTACACCGTTGAAATCCAAAAATCAGCTGCCTGGGTCCCAAGGTTTGACCGCGAAGTCCATGCAGTCCTTGGAGCTGCGGGTTCAAGGTTTAGGGTCCAGGGATTAGGATTCAGAGTTTAGAGTGGGTTTAGGTTGTGGGGTTTAGGCACTGGGGCTTGAGGTTTGGGTTTACAGCGGGTTTAGGGTTTAGGGTGGGGTTTTATCGTCATGTACGGGGCTTTCTATGGGATTATAGATTGCATCATACAGAGGGTGTTATGGGAAGTGTATAGTAGGGGGTTATTTAGGGTTCAAAGTTTATGGTTTTGGGTTTGGATACCCCTGAGGACCAAAGTGCGGAACGTTTGAAACTGTCCTCCCGCCCTACGCAAATTTCCTCTCTGAGTATTTGTTGCATGGGATTTGGGTCAAGTCAGGTTTTGAAAGCTGCATGATTCTTCACTGGGCGATGTTTAGCAATCACTCCCTCTGATCATGAACCCCCACCAGAAATGATAAGACGTGAACTGACACTACAGTAATTCTGTGTGTGTGTATATATATATATATTAGATGCTACATTGGGGGTGCGATTATCAGGGGGATGGGACAAATGCGGTGGTGCGGTTTACGAACGCACATGTGGCGGCTCTATCTGCAAGCTCCAAAGACTGCAAGCGTGCCCAAAAGCAGGGCTTGCTTTGCAGGCCCCAAACAGAACATAAAGATGGATGCCGAAAGGAAACAGGTATTGCTATGGGGGTTTCCCAAAATTTGGGTTACCTTCTGGGGGTCCCTATCATAAGGCAAGGCCTTTAGTATTTGGGGGTCTATATTGGGGTCCCCCTATGTAGGGAAACTTCCATATTGGAGTAGAAAAGTTGATACCTCTGGGGTGGGAGGGTCTCCTCTATTTTTGATTTAACAAGGTCGGAAGACATTCGCTATGTAGAAAGAACTGCATGGGGTTCTGTTCAGAAGCATACTGACGACCATACAGTTACCGCACAGGGTGCCCAATGTGCACCCCTTATGTTCCCTTTATTGCAGTCATTGTGAAGGGAGCGCCTGTGGAAAATTCGCTAAGCTCTATACAGCTTAAACCCCATTGAAATCCTGACGCACTTTAAACCCCTCAAAACCCAAAGCCTCTGAAACAAATGCTTGCCAAAGCAGGCTGCCAGTCGCTGAGCCCTTGACATTGTGGGCTTCGTCGCCGGCTGCTGCTGTTGCTGGCGCCGCTGCTTCTGCTGCTTTTGCTGTTGCTGCTGCTGTAGCCTCAGAAGCCCAATACATGTAGGTAGTTGAAGGCAGGTAGTCTCCCGTATCCTTTCTTTACCAAACCTACACTTGAGGGGTCTTACAGGGGTCCTGATGGGGAGTACTATGGGAACAACCCGCCTATAAATTACTCGCATATAAATGGCCTCAACAAAATGGCAATCTGCGCTGTCAAGCCATGCAAGGCTGAGCTCTTGAACTTGGAAGTGCAAGGACGCTTCTGGCACTGACGCTGCTTCAGCTCTGATGCCAAGGCGTAAGGAAGTTTGTACAGCAAGCTGAAACAGCATGGAAACCTAGACTTGAGGGGGATCTCTATGTAGTGCACATCAACCATTGGAATCTTAGGCCAAGTAACTGTTTTTGATGGTGATGCAGCAACAGCAGCTCTTCCTCCTCCGCAGATGCAACTACAACTTGGGCAGTCTCGCCGGGAGAGCCAAAGCTCTGATAATGAAACTTGCTTACTGGTGGTTAGGTAGTAGGAAATGAGGGAATCTGATCCCTATGTAATCCCTATATACTATATACCACTATTCCCTAATTACTAATCGTTAGTCAGTTCGTTGAATGCAAGCATCCCTTTGCAAGCTGGATGCCGAAGCGGGGGTCTTGTTTCAGCGCACGCCCTACTCAAAGAAGATTGAACGCTGCTCTTAGGGTCTGGAGGTTGAACCCTACCCAGAAAGCCCAGTATTCCTTAATTAACGAATATACCCTCAGCCATATTAGGGGTCCTAGGTCCTGATGTCATTGAAGGGATATTCCCTAATGAAGGGATATTGGGTTTTGTGGGTAAACCCTTCACCGAAAGAAAGGGAGCTGAAGCCATCAGTCGTTTCACACCATGCTTCCAGAGTTCCAGAAAGAGCCTAGGGTTGGGAGTATGGGGTTTAGGGTTTGGGGTTTACGGCGTATGGCTTACGGTTTTGGGCTCAGGGTTTAGGGAGCCGTAAGGGTCCAGGTGCCCCAAAAAGCCTTGCATACATACATCACTTGTACAAGTTGATGAAAGATCCTGTTGCATATGGACATTCCAAAAAAGCCTTGCTTCTGCATCCCGTGCCCCCATTTGTCTCTCCCCAAGCACCACACCATGCCCTGAGCCTTAATGATAAAGGGATCGAGGGCCAAGGGTCTAGGGGTTTAGGGTTCAATCAAACTGTAATCCAACGCCCTGAGCCCCTCAGCCGGAAACCTGGACATTGAAACCCTGGAATTCGTCTTAGCCGGAGTTTCGTGTGAGAACGCAGCACATGAGCCATAGTCTAAACTCCCAGTATCCCCCTTAATAACCCCTATAGTAGTCCCCTATATACTCCCATATATAACCACCCTTTTAGGAGTTTAGACCCTAAAACCTATGTAATCCTCTAAGAGTCCTTTAGATAACCCCTTTTAAAAAGTTCAGACTGTAGCTCACACGCTGGGGGGGTCCTTCGCTATGTCTTCGTTGGTGTGCCCATACCACATCTTGTCCAAGTGCTCGCGCCTGGATAGGGATATTTTCTAATATACCCAAAGCCGTATTCTATCTACCTGAGGGCGATTGTAATCGGATGGAGGATGGAGAAGATCTGGGAGTTTCCCAAAATTAGGGCTCCCTTTACAGGGGAGTATAATGGTTATATAGGGGTTATATTGGTTACATAAGGTTATATAGGGGTATATGGGAGTTTCCCAAAATTAGTGGTACTGGGAGTTTCTCTATATTATCCCTATAATGGAAACTCAAATGGCAAAGAACATGGAATATGAAATGGATATAGCGGTCTATAGGGATTTGGGGTTTCCCAGAATCAGGGGTACTTTTTTGGGGGGATCCCTATAATAAGGACTTATAGTATATTGGGGTCTATATTGGGGTACCCTAATTTTGGGAAACTACCATTTAGGAGGAACCCTCCGGCTAAGACGCCTAATAAGAACAGGGGAATGCCATAACTGGATATGCTGTGCGGAGATATTCCTCCTTAAAGACTTTTAGTGGGTGGGTGCCAAATTTAAAGGACTTTAACTTTCTAGGAAGAAGCACTAGCTATCGTCATCATCATCATCATCATGATCATCATCATCATGATCATCATCATGATCATCATCATCATCATCATGATCACCGTCGTCATCATCAGCCTAGTGCCAGCAGGTTACCAGCAACAATTGGAACAGTAAACAAGTCATCTTATAGCCGACATGACCCCCTAACCCTAAACAGTAGTTTCCATGTTGTTCTCCATTGTCCCAAAATAACCCTAATATTACCCCAAAGAGTATACAATTTGAAACCTCGAGCCTGAGTCCTTTGGTTAGCTAGGCATATAGGGGCATTACCCCTCTAGTAATGGAGAATCAAATGGAAAATGGGGGTATACAGAGGTGACCTTTGGTTAGCTAGGAGTGAAGGAAAGGATCCTTTTGGTAGTCCCTATATACCCAACATTTGTAATTTCCATTTGCGATTCCATTTCTCATTCCCAGCTAACCAAAGGTAAGTTAAGATGGAATGAACCCTAAACCCTAGGGGATGTCTCTGGGGCAGTTCGTTTTCTATAAGCATTGTGATGGAATGGCTTTCTGGTTATTCAGGCTTTTACATGGGCGCTTCTTGACATGCAAGAGCCCTTAGGATGAACATGGTATGCGAGCGTTTCTAGAAACTCCACGTATACCAGAAGGGCTAGAATTGCCCACCCCACTCTAAGGGAGACGACAAAACGGACCGCTACATCTTAAGAAACCCCCATATGGATACACCCCGGAGGATTATATTATACAGGGATTGTTTGAGAACCTGCGGTATCATGGGACTGAAGAGGGTGCCCAAGACGTGAAGATCATGCAAGGCCGCTAATGCAGCAACTAATCTTCAAAATCTACAACTTCTCTGTGCCCTGCATGCTTCATGTGATGATACAGCACCACTTAGAAGATGTTTGTGAAGAAAGATCGACACCTATCCTCACTCAAGAAATCAGATCTGAAGGAAGCCTGCACTAGGCTGCAGGGAATACTGAAGTTGATGGTTTAGGTTTTTGGGGTTTAGGGTTTAGGGTTTAGGATGCCTAAACTGCTGTACTTCCCACAGTGAAGGCAATACAGAGTAGTGCAAGATCTTCAGACTCCACCCTGGCAGCAAAAGGAGCGGGAGCATATGAGCTAGGGCGGGGCATGGGTCAAACTGTAAGGGATTACAATAGTACTCCCCCCCCAAGGGTTTAAGGAGCTAATAAGGACTGTATAGGGCTTAATGAATCCTAACAGGGTTCTAAATCTGGGGGGAGGGGGGGTACTATTGTAATCCCTTAAACTGAGTGACAAGAACTTCTGCTGGGGCTCGAGCAGTTTTAGCGCGCCCCACGGATCTACCTTTGGCATTGCCGTCATTGCCATCAAGCAATTATTGTTGCTAAAAGTCGTAGTTACAGGAATAGAAGTAGCAGACATCATAGTCATAGTCATACTGGTGTTAGCAGCAGCATAGCAATAGTTGTAGTAATCCCAAACCCTCAATCCTGAATCCTATAAACCCTAAACCTAAGCCCTAAGCCTCAGCCCTAAATCCTAAACCCTCAATCCTCAATCCGAAGCCGTAGAGTTGGGCATCCAAAGTGCAAGGCTGAGCTCATACCTACCAAAAAGTACTGATAGGTTTAGGTATTAGGGTTTAGGGTTTGGGGTTTAGGATTTAGGGTTTAGGGTTTAGGGTTTGGGTGGGGTCATTCCCCCTTACAGTAACTGTTACCACAATGGGTTATAGGAGCTATAAGAACCCCCTTAATAAGGCACGTCTAAGGACAGTTACTGGGAGGGGGAATGACCCAAGGTTTGGGTTTAGGGTTAAGGGTCACCAAAGGTTTAGGGTTTAGGGGCAAAAAAGGTTTAGGGCTTAGCGGCTATATGGGGTTATTTAGAGATGATGGAAAACATGGAATCTACTATTTAGGGTTTAGGGTTTAGGACAGTGTAGGGCTTCGGATTAAGAATGAGGGTTTAGGGTAGAGTAATAACAAGAAGAAGGTTTAGGGCCTAGGGTTTATGATGATGAGAGCGGCGGACATGGAAACGAAGATCGAAACTACTACTTAGAGTTTAGGGGTTAGGGATTGGGGATATTCCCGCAATGGTGGAGGGTCCTATACTTTAGGTGGACCCCTCGCCCAGTAGTAGTGACGACAAGGCAGACTGGTAGTAGTAATAATAATAAGGGTCCTCTTATACTCCTATAGTCCCCCCTTTCCAAGGATGGGGGGGGTCTACCTCAGCTATAACGATAACGATGGTGTATGATTAGAAAGGGAATAATGAGGGAATGATAGCAATACATAGAGCCCGTCACTTTGGCGGGGAAAGGCCATGATTATATAAGTCTTCTCGAGGTCTAAGGGGTGATCGATTTAAGCTCTGTGCGTGGCAGGAACAACACATTGCTCAAGCCTGACATTTACCATGGCCCAGAATGTGGCATGCGGTGTTGGAGATTTGTGTCAAGGATATCGGAGATGTCGCAATTATACAAATCCAAAAAACAAAGTAGAGACGATTTATGGGTTCTGGAGCCCAAGCTGTATTTCTTATTGAGGGAATTTAGCGCAGGGATGCGCAGGGTGCCCCTGCGACCCGCCGAATGACAACACATGTCCGTTCGGTAAGAAGGTACCAAAGATGGCAACAAAAAATGGAGGGTTGTCAAAATTATGGTCCCTTTTTGGGTCCCCTAAATTAGGCCCCGGATTATAATAGGGACCCAAAAAGGGACCATAATTTTGACAGTCCCCCATATGGAGATATAGAACCCCAATATTTATACTGAGTTTACGGAGGGTTTATCCAGGGATACATAGGGTTCATAAGGATATTACCCCAATAATGGAGAATGACATGGAAAAGAAAATGGATGAAATCCATGGTGGAAAAATCCTCAGAAAGCTGGTGTGGCCTCCTTGTCCAAGGGTGCCGTGGCACGTTGCTCTGCCCACCACCTGTCTGATCTAGGTTTAGGGTTTAGGGTTTTAGGGTTTAGGGTTCAGGGAGAGCACAGAAGCGGAAGAACAGAATTGTTTGCGGGATCATTTTCAGTCCAAAGATAGGAAACACTGTATTTCAGAAGGACAAGATTTAGGCTGTAGCGCTCACCACCGGGCTTTTCCTAGAGAAGCCTTTCTAATCCTCAATGGAGACACTGCGCGCAACGGCACCTAAAAATCTTATATGTCCTCTAAAGAGGATGCACAGTCAGAGATTGCGGATGGATTTCAGGTGTTTTGTTAAGGGTTATGGCGGGGTTGGTTTGAGAAGCCCTGCCTTATTGTTGCTATGATGAACGCTACACCCTGCAAACTCTGTCAGCCCTAGCCCAAATCCTTAACCCTAAACCCTAGACCGTGGTCCCACAAAGCCAACCTGACATCTTCTTTGTCTGCCAGCTCGGTGCCATAGAGAAGATTCTGCTCCTATGTTACATCAAGGTTTGGGTAAGGTTATGGTTTAGCTTTTAGGGTTTGCGCAAGGTTTTGGATTTAGGGTCTAGGATTTATGGGGTTTAGGGTGTTGGTTGGACTTGAGTGTCTCAGGGCTGAGTGGTCCTAATCCCAAGCACAGGTTTAACGTCTGGGGTTTTGGTGAAGTGCAGTTCGGCTGCAGCTTTGAACTTTTTAGGTTTCCTACTCTTTGAATCTCTTTGAGGTTTAGGGTTTAGGGTGTAGGGTGGATATCCCAAGAAACTGGTCCTCAACCCTAAGCCCTAAAGCCTCCACTCCATGATCATCTCAAATACTAACAGGAAAACCCTTTGCCTCAAACAAAGGCTCCAGTATGCTGCAGTGTACGTAGTTCCCTCTGGGGTTTAATGTTTAGGGCTTCTTTTTGCTTTGTTATGGCTCATTCGCCAAAGACTCTACTGTACGACCCAAGAAGCAACTACCTTTGAGTCTGGGAGTCTCTGGGCGTTGATTTGCACTTCTAACGTCACATGACCTGAAGCTCCAATGCCCTGCACCCTATAAAGCCTACATACGAAACTTGCACAAACTCTTAGAATCTTAGAGACTGCCTGCACCTGAAGCACGCAAGTATCTGCATCAAACTTCTTGTTGTGGCCCTGCATGACCGCTTTCTCCCAGATTTCAGCATTCTCCAACTCATACTTAAACTCATCCGCAACGCTTGGACCAGCTTCCCCTAGCCCCGAACGAGCACAAATAAGAACTCCAGGGAGAGACGGAAGGCAAAGCAACAAGATCTAACTTAAGAAGCCGCTACACCTCGAACGGCGCTTTAATTACGGGAAGCAGCAAGGTGGCGTCATGAAAAGTCAAACCGTAAACCCTAAACACAGCCCCATATGGGGTTTCCCAAAATTAGGGGTACCTTTTTTGGTTTTTGGGGGTCCCATAATAAGGACTATAGTATTTTGGAATTTATATTGGGGTCCCCTTATTTAGGGAAAGTACCATATACCACTTATATAATGCCTGTTTCTCCCTGTAACCCCACACCGTCCTGCAGCCAAAGGAGGGAGCCCAACCAACCGACTTGCCGCACGGACACGTCCACGAACCTCCCAGCCACATGTGGGTGGTTGTCAAAAGTATGGTTCCTTTTTGGGTACCCTAAATATTAGGTGCCGTATTATAATAGGGATCCAAAAAGGGACCATAATTTTGACAATCGCCCAGATGTGGGATGACAGAAGGTGTGGACAAAGTGCCTCCATTGGGGTCCCTACCCGAGGATAATCTGATTCGAGTATTTGAGGGGACGGGGCGTGACTCGTCAAACTACTGCAATTGGGGCTTGCTGTGGGGAAAATTCGGGGATCATGATGTAGAGCCACTCCACTACCCCACCCTAAACCCTAAACCCTAAACCCTCAACCCTGCCAGACGATGTAATACAGAGCAGGCATGCCATACTTCCACAAGATTCCTTACTTCCGTACAACATGTGGGGGTTGATCTACAAGTCCTTCGCGGAAATTCCTGAAGGCTCCTAGAGGTCTACCAGGCGAAATACGAGGAAAGAATGGCCATATCGCCATCCCTAACCCCCAACCCTTATGCCTAGACCCTAAACCCTAATCCCTGAACCCCAATCCCTAAACCCATTGTGTAAGGTCTAAGGGCCCCACCTCCGCCTCCATCGGTGCAGTCGAAAGCATCGCTGAATTCTGGCCTTGAAGGATCTTTCTAGGGCTAGAAGTCTGGGATTTTCCTCCATACGAAGATACGCAAAAGTTTGAAGTTTTGACCTCATGGCCTGTTGCTGACACCTGGAACCTCTACACTGCAAACAACTTGAGGATGCACATGACCGTAGCTCATCGTTTCAGCCTTGTTGTTCCTGCGCTTTTGGCTGCCACCGTAGGCCTGCTTGTGCGCATCTTTAGATTTCAGCGGTCAGTCGGTCAGTAGTCCAAAGTTCAAAGTGCATCACATGCTAGCATGTACTTGAACCTGGTATATACATCCTGCTGAAAACGGAACCTCGCACATAGGCTGCAAAATGAACGTCACACGTGACAGGCCAGAGATGTTGATTATTTTAGCTGCTAGGGATTCCTCTGGAAGTCATGGGCAAGCGCCCCATGCACCAGTAGCCAACATGAATCCATATCGTTGCTGTCCACATGTGTTTCCGACATCATCTACTGTTGCAGAGACAATACCCAAACAGACCGGGAACAAGGAAAAGCGAAGTCTGAGATTCCCGGCATGGCAGCCACAACCCTGAGCCTGAGTCCTTATACCCCAAAACCAACACCAAGCCTAAACTCGAAAGCCAAACTCACAAAATCAAGTACTGTAGGATCAATATGATGTTGGCCCCACAAGTACCATACGGACCACAAAAAGGGACCCCTAATATCTTTTTTGGAAACCCTAATCCCTATAACCCCAATTTTTTTTTGATGTTCCATGTTCCTTCCCATTTGATTCTCCACTATTGGGACAATATCTCCAAGCCCCAAACCGTAAACACTTGGCCATAGATAACCCTATGTATCCCTAAACCCTAAACAATCATATAGAACCCCTATAATCCCTTTGAAGGGACCAAATCTGGAAACCCAATTAAGAGTCCGGCAGCGGCGTAGTGGACCATGCGCAGTGGTCTGCAGCGGGCTTCAAGCAGAAAAAAGAGTGAAATAGAAGGATTTGGGTACCCCCCAAACTAGGCAGGCTGGGTTAGATGAGAGAAAGGACACGACTAGGGTGTTAGTAACCCTTGTTGGTAGCCCCAACCGCCCAAAAAACAGGACAATAGAATTATCATATGTAGAAACTGTTGAGGAGTGAGTCAGGCGCAGAAGTTGATGCTTCCGAAATCTTACGGGTGGGTCTGCCGTGGATCCCCAATTATAAACACCCATATGGGTCCAAACACAAGCTCAAAGGGTCGATGTAGCTATATGGTATATACTTGGGCCTTGAAGTAGGTATATGGGAACCCCTTTGGGCCCTAAGCGTATACCATGTACCTACATGGACCCTTTGGGAAACAGGTGTTTCAGAAGACCACCAGCAACAATTTGCACAGCTAAGGCTTCGGCAGGTATTGACACCAAGGTGTCTTTAACCCAAAGCGTCCACGTAGGTATCTAGCTCCTAGTATGTTGTCATATTCTAATATATCACAATGGGGAATATTTCATCTTGGACGGGGGTTTAATATCAGCCCTCAACCCTAAACCCTATATTAGGGGAGGGAATTACAATGGGGAGTATTTCATATTGGGGGGGCTATCATGTTTCTATGGGAAGGTGCTCCTCCGTCAGCTATACAAACCTCAGTTTCCATTTGATGTATACCAAGTCATGTTAAGAGTGGTCTAGGGTTTGGGACTTAGGGTTTGGATTCTTCATCATTTTGACAATCAGAGACCCCTTAGTCTGACCCTTACGCCCTCAAACCCTGAAACTCGCAGGATTTGAAAGGAAAAGGTGTCCTTGCCTCTATCAGCGATACTGTTTATACTAGAAACCCTGCATGACCTTAGTATTGCTATGATACCATAATTCCAAGATATGAGGTACTGAGGGTCACCCCACCCGTGGATACTAAAATCCTGCATGACTCTTGGCACCTTTGACCTTGGGAAGTATAGTAAGGTCGTGCATGGTTGCTACCCTAAGTTCTAAACTCTAAACTCTAAGCCCCAAAACCCTAAAATCTAGACCTTATACCCTAAACTTTGAAAATTCCCTAAACCCTAACCTCTCAACCCTAAACCCTAAACTCTAAGCCCTAGACCCTAAACCATCTAAACCTTAAACCTTTCAGTATCAACAGTCAAGCCTGGCCTTGACCGACATCTCCCAAGACTCTTCGCAAGTCCTGGAGGCGGAATTGGGGGATGTCTTACAGTCTGACATGTAGCGCTTTTTTGGGTGGTTATAGGGGTTATATAGGGATAGTGGAAAACACAATGGAAACTACAGGGATTATAGGGATTATATAGGGGTTTTGGGTTCAGGGTTTGGGGGGTTAAGGGTTTAGGGCTTAAGGGTTCAGGTTTGGGGTTAAGGGTTTGGGCGGTTATATAGGGATAATGGAAACTACTATATTATAGTAGGGTATATGTTGGGGTTATACTGAGTCGTGTTTTTTGGGGTGGTTGAATCTAGTAAGATTATATTCCTTATATAGATCTACATAAACCACGCCTCGTAAACCCCGAACCCCAAATCTTAAGCCCTCGAAGCCCTAAGCCCTGAACCAAAACCCACAAGCTCCCCATCCACTCATTTTTTTTTCTGGGGTGGGGGAGTGGGGTGGGCTATGCTATCATACATTAACATACGGGCGATCAAGGAATCGTATTTAGTATTTGTAAACGGGTCCATGTTACGATCTGCTAAGACCCCAAAGGATAAGCTGTCCTCGTCTTCGCCACCATCGCTGCAGCCTGATCACACTGCCTAACCACATTTTTATAGTAACAGAACATTCTTGAGGGGTTAGAGTCTAGGAGAATCAACTGGAAAAATCCCAAACTCTCAGCATGCGCTGCCCATACCTTGCCGTTACGTATTAGGGGATTCCGGGGTTCTTATCCTCATCATTCCTCTTGTTGCATATCCGTAGCAGTAGGATCCCTAGGGATTCCCAGCGGACAAGCCCTACGAAATCCACAAATGAGTAGTGTTTTGGTGGTTGAACCTAGTAAGATAATATTCCTTATATGAAATACTATACCCCAGAAGGAGGA
>CAJNIZ010001936.1:0-11943 GCA_905231905.1 Symbiodinium pilosum | reverse complement strand
AAGCCCTGAACCCTTAACCCTGAACTCAAGATCGAACCCTAATCCCTGAGGCCTAAAGTCTAAACCCTGAACTTCATGAATCCTAAACCGCTACTTCCCCCAAACTTCCTGGTCCCTATAGCCCTATAGTCCCCCCTTAAGTAGATAGAATATGGCTTTGGGTATATTAGAATAAGATCCCCATATACCCCATATTCTTTCTAGTTAAGGGGGACTATAAACCGTAGAAGCTTCCGCAGGCCTTCGGATGGCTTTTTCCACCGCCATGCTCCGCGCCTCTGCGTTCGAGGTTTGAGGGTTTAAGGATTGGAGTTGGTTTAGTCTCTAAACCCTAAACCCTAGTCTTGGTTTAGGGCTAGAGTTTAAGGATTGGGGTTGGTTTAGGCTTGGTTTAGGTTTAGGGATTAGAGGGTTTAGGGCATAAGGATTACAGGGCTCAGGGCTTAAGGATTATAGGGTTTAGGGCTTAAGGATTATCGGGTGTAGGGTATAGGGCATAGGATTTAGGGCATGTGCCCTCAGTCACCTTGCAGTGGGATCTATAGGGATGTCGAAGCTGTAGAGTTTATGCCTGTCATAGGCGACTAGTTTCACGGCTTTAGGGTTTCTCCGCCGAGACCAAGCATCCTGTAATGAGATACTTGGATTTTTAGGGCTATAGGGAAACCTAAAGACATGAATTCTACCCCAAACCCAAGACCTTGTGGTTAGGCCTCAAGGCTAAGTTAGGACTATGGGGCTTAAGCCAATGCCCTAAACCACAAGCCCTAACTTCCAGGAATTTAGGGCTTAGCTTCGGGTTTTAGGGTTTAGGGCTTGTCGGTTGTACCCTAAACCCTAAACCGTGTTATAGGGGTTAGGGTTTAGAGCGACCCTACGCCTTCACTGTTCACCCAGGCCTGCTTCAGTGGCGGAGCCGTCTGCTGCACTGGCCTCGGCCACTTTCTAGGCGGTTGGGGGTGTGGGAAACTCCCTTTAAATGGCGGATATAGCGGGTACATAGGATTATATAGGGATTTATAGGAATTATATTATACAGGTTATAGGGATTATATTCCCATCTTTTCAACTTTTGGTTAGCTGGGAGTGAGGGAATGGAAAAGAACACGGAAACTACACAAATGAGTCATACACAGACTCCTATGAGGATCCATTCCTTCATTCCTAGCTATCAAAGTAAGTACATGCAGGGTTGAAAGAATTACCAAGAGACTTTGGAAGGCTGTTTGAGGCACTCTATACCATGACTATGCACGGAACCTTAAACCACAACATTGGGAATCCTACAGCGGGCTTTGGCGTTCGGGGGCCCTTTGATATCCTTGCTGGGCTTAATTCTTACTAAAGGGACCCCCCAAAAAAGACCCTAAACCCCAAGCCTTAGGCTTTAATATAAACCCTAAACCTCAAACCCTAAACCCCAAATCCGAAACCCTGAACACTCAACCCCAAACTTTCCACCCAAACCCAATCCACAAAGCCTAAACCCGCCCCTATACTACTCCCCTAGTTTAGACCATAGCTCATATAATCCTTATACAACCCGATAGATAGCAATTCCCATTTCATTTTCCATAGCAGTTCCCATTTCATATTGCATCTCTTTTCCATTTGATTCACAAATATTGGAGTATATATAACCCCCCTTGGAGGGCTCAATATGTCATATGCTATTTTCCAAAACTAAGGGTACCCCAATATATAACACAGTCCTTAGAATGGGGACCCCCCCAAAAAGGTACCCCGAATTTTGGGAACCCCTAAACCCTAAACCCTTAATCCTAAACCCTAAACCCTGTACCCCAATATCTTAATCCTAAACCCTAAACCCTCAACCCTGAACCCTTTATCCTCAAACCTAAACCCTAAACCCTTAATCCTAAAACCTAAACCCTAAACCCGTAATCCTAAAACCTAAACCCTAAACCCTAAACCCTTTACCCTAAAACCTACGTAAACCCTAAACCCTTAATCCTAAAACCTAAACCCTAAACCCTTAATCCTAAAACCTCAACCCTAAACCCTTTATCCTAAAACCTAAACCCTAAACCCTTAATCCTAAACCCTCTACCCTAAACCCTTTATCCTAAAACCAAAACCCTAAACCCTTAATCCTAAACCCTCAACCCTAAACCCTTTATCCTAAAACCTAAACCCTAAACCCTTAACCGCCTCACAAGAAGTCCGCCCTTTTGGCCGGGCGGCTTCGAGAGCTTCTGCCGTTCATCCTGGAGCCTGGCGATCTCCCGCTGCACGCATTGTATATGCCTGGTGAAGGGTTTACGGTTTAGGGTTTAGGGTTTGGGGGTCTGGGGTTTAGGGTTTGGGGTCTGAGGTTTAGAGGTTAAGCGTGTGGGGTTTGAGGAATAGGGGTTTAGGGTTTAGGGGCGTCTTGCTGCGCGGCGGCTGAAGGTAACATGAAGAAATGACGCGCCGACACACCCGCGGGTGTGGGGGGGGGGGGCAGCATGTCTTGCGACCGCACATCTGCCGTGCTCAACAAACAAGGAGTTGGTGTGTTGGTTTATCTTTCCCACCCCCTGCTTACGCAGGCATCCGCCCAACTTTATTCCTTTTCGGGTTTCGGACTGACGGCCTAAATTCCCACTTTTCAATAACGGAACCGCCGGGGGCGAGCTTGGAGCAGGCGCTGGGTTTTCGCGTTTTTGGGGCGCCCCTCACTGACACCCCCTGCGCCCCACCCCGGCAGTTTGCTGGGTTCCTTTATCTTGTGAATCACAGAAAGGAGAAGGTTGCCCCTAGGCCGGGCGCCTCCTGCACCAGCACCTGGAGGTGCAGCTCACCTCTACAAGCTCTTTAGGCTTGCATAGTAACTCCAAGCGATGGTGTCTGCCAGATGTAGTTCTGGGTCCAGGCACCCTGGAAAAGGGTGGGTACGGCCTAAGCAGGCCTGGGTGGGAATTTAGGTTTAGGGTTTGGGGTTTGAGGTTTAGGGCTTACGGTTTAGGGATTTAGGGTTTAGGGTTTGGGGTGTAGGGTTTGGGGTTTAGGGTTCGGGGTTTGAGGTTTAAGGGTTTAGGGTTCAGGGGTTTAGGGTTCAGGATTTGGGGTTTGAGGTTTAGGGTTTAGGGGTTTAGGGTCTGGGTTTGAGGTCTAGGGGTTTTGGGGGTTTAGGGTTCAGGGTTGAGAGGGTTGGGGTGTAGGGTTTGGGGTTTAGGGTTTGGGGTTTGGGGTCATGGGGACTTAGTAAGTAGGACAATAATTAGGATAACTAGGGTTACTATATGGGTGTGAGTGGTTATTAACCTATTTACTTAGTCCCCCTGACCCCCCAAGTGGTGAAGGATTTAAGGTTTAGGATGGTTTAGGGTTTTTAGGGTTCTAGGGTTTCGGGTTTAGGGTTCAGGGTTTAATTCAGTTTGCGTTTTAGGGTCTAGGGTGAGGTTTGATTAATAGGATTTAGGGCTTGGGATGTGGGGTCTACGGCTTAGGTTCAGGATTTCGGGAATTTAGGACCGTTGTACAAGGGCAAAGGGGAGGTAGAGGGCTTGGGTCCTTAAAAGTTTTACCTAGAGATCCAGTTGACCTTAACTAATTTCAGCCTGCAGAAGTGTAGGTGGCTTAGGAGTTCAGAAGCTGGGGGCCTGTTGTGATAGATTCCAATGTTGGACCTTGCTCAGCTGATAGCTTTCCAGGGAAAGACCTTCCGAAGGAAAAGCTATGCATGAGGACGCTTTTGTTGAGGATCAGGACGTGAATCTCTCAGGGTATAAAAAAACGAACCCCAAAACTCCCAGACCCACCTAGTCAATGAATCAGCGTGGTTACTCCGAAAGAAAACAGTAGGAGTCCTGACATGATTTCAGGCGCATTCCTACTAACGAAGTTCTTGCATTCCCTAAACCGTCAACCCTAAACCCCAAACCTGAGAAGCCAACCTTTGCAGGGGAGCGCGAATCTAAATCCAAGAGCTTAAACATTCTGGTGGAATCCTGACTGAAAGGGAGTCGTATGCCTGGAGTTGGCTTCTTCCCAACGGACCTAACTATTGCAAGGATCCTGAACCCTAAACCCTAAGCCCTAAACCCCTATATACTTCCTACAAAGCCCTACATAATCTGCACATCACTAAAATCCCTGCGTACTCCCTGCAAAGCTCCACATAATCTCTATATGACTCCCTAAACCCTAAACCCTAAACTCTATATACACGCTAAACCCTAGACCCTATATAAACCCAAACTCTATATGAACCCCAAACCCTTATACGACTCAACTTTGCCAAGCCCAGGCGCTGTAGCAGCGACTCGCGGACACTTTGAACCTGGGCATCTCTGCCTCGGAGGCATCGATCTTTCCCATTTGAGGGCCTCTCTAAAAGTACTCCTGGGTACCTTTAAAGGGGATATAGGGGATATATAGGAATATATACGGATATGTGGGGTTTAGGGTTTCCCAAAATTAGGGACAATGGGGATATATTGGGATAATGGAAAAGAAAATGGAAACTACTGTTTAGGGTTTAGGGTTTAGGTTTAGGGTTCATGTAGGGTTTAGGGCTAAGGGTTTAGGGTTTAGGGTTCGGTTTAGGATTTGGTGTTCAGGGTGTAAGGGGCTCTTCGGGTTGGGCAGTTTGGGAGCTTAGGGTTTGGTAAGGTAGTCTGCGGGAGCTTCAATGTTCTTAGTCCTCGATTTCGGGTGTGCAGGAGTAAATAAGGGCATTATGGATTTGTAGAGTTAGAGTCTTGCAGGGTTACGAAAATCATTGACAATTTTGGGCTGAAGGTTAATTCTGGGGGTTCAGGGTTTGAGTTGGGAGATGCAGGGTCTAGGGCGCCCATGACCACTTTCTTTTTCGTCCTTTGTGGACACTCAGCTTGTGAAATCTAGATGCATTTATGACTATGGTTAACTACACTCGAAGGATTGGACTACAATGCGCAGGAATGTGCCACACACAGATACCAGGCACCACTTTCACAGCCTGCAAGTCTAGTAGGCCAGGGCCAAGTAAGCCAGGCTGTAAACTTGGGCGGCAACAGTCATGCTTCGCAGGGCCTCTTGCCCGGGTGCTCCAACAGGTCAGGGCCGAGTGAAGTGGCCAACAAGAGCAACGGCGACCCCCCAATGCCCGCTTCCGCGGGACAAGCTTGAGGCAATGCCAAAAACAAGCAGGCGACCGAACCATGCTAGCGGCAACTCAGACATAGGTATCTGCATCGCATCTTGATGCTGGGACAACGAGTTTGAAATCAAGGTGCATCCTTGCTGCCACTAGCGCAACGTGCAAAGGTTGAGGCCGAAACACAGCCAACAGCGCCAACTTTGCCGGACAGCAAGCAAAACAGGACCCCCCGTAGGAACCAGCGAACGGAGTCCAAGCATTCTCATGGAAATCTCCTGGCTCAGTAATAAAGTCTCCGCACCATAAGCGGTCAGACAACGAGTTTGTTGAAGTCATGCATCATTGCCACAAGCATACGCAGCAGGTTTCCGGACTCCAGTGGATGCATCAGCCATGACAAGCCATCCTTTACACCAAGGATCTTACTCAAGCAGGTACAAGGACCAGACAATCATCAACCCATGAGTTGCGCTTGTTGCAAAAGGCTCAGGTACAGATATCGTCTCTGCATGGCCAGAGACTTCTCAGACAACGAGTTTTGCAAACAAAACATCACAGCCTTGCCCGGATGCGCTCTGAAACAACAGGCACAAACTGGGTTGCTGTGAAGGAACTTAATTTAAGCTTCTATATTATGCCCCTATAATGGAGAACCAAATGGAAAAGACAATGGACAATGAAATACAAAATTGGGGAATATATGGAGTTAAGGAACTTAGTTTAGGTTACTATGATGGAGAAACCATATAAACTACTATGTATACCGAATTAGGATAACTTAGTTTAAGTTCCTTAACAGCCACCCAGCAAAGGGGTGGCAATCATTCCAAATGCGCCGCTCTTGCAAACGGTGTGACTGTGGTGTTGATATACAACGTTCTTACAAACCCAAGTTGGTCGGAACACATGTGGACTTCAGTGTATACTGACTAGTTCGGGCCCTAGGCAAGCTGAGCGAGCCAACCATCGAGGTTGACAGGCAGTGTCAGAGAAATCGCAGTTGGGCTTGGCGCAGTTGTCGGCGCCTTTGTAGGCAGCACCTGTGCCATAGGGTTTAGGGTTCAGGGCTTAGCAACAAGGTTCAACTGAAGGCAAGAAACTTAGGCGTTCATTGCGTATGGGGTTTGAGGCTTACGTTTTTAGAGTTTGGGCCGCCACCAGCTCATGATCCCCCCGGGGCATGGTGATTACATTGGGGTCCTGCTGCACTTACTATATTGTACCGTACAGCTATTCCTGGGCAGTGAAGGAGATGTGGGAAGATGGGGCGACGGGTAGAGTATATTTTGATTTATATGGGGATCCTACTGTTAGATGAGCAGAAGAGGACGCATCGATGACATCTTGACGTGCCGGAGCTTCTTGCCTTTCCGTAGAGTGGCACTCCGTTGATTGACCCCTTTCCATTGAACGGCCTTATCCTCACTAAGTGTGATGTGACATGCCGATTGAATAAAGAGATTACCCCATCTCACCAAAACCTGTCTGCTAAATCAGACATATTACTACGCCCCCGACACCAGCCCTTCAAGTATGTACATCTGCCCATGGATGACTACCAATAGTTCGGTGGCATCAAGTAGGATGATACTGGGAGCCCTGCGGACGTTTTGTCTGAGTCGTGCTTCGAAAATACCACTCCGCAATCACACACCCCAAAACAAGTACGTCAGCAACTCAGTGATGTAAGACTCCTATATGAAAGACCCTGAGGGTGAATCCCGAGACCTCAGAAGCATGCAAAGGCTGGGAAAAAGTCACATGGTCGCAGCTTGGGTGGTTGGGAAGCCAGATCATGCTTTTGATGGCTGCATGGCATAGTTGTGGGCTTCCTGTTGCTCGCCCACAGCATCAGCATCCATGATGAAGACCTAAGGGGGTCGCCATTTTCAGACATCCTGCAGAACCGTGGAATGTTGCGAAAAAACTCAGACAGTTAATGTGACACATCTAGGACCCCCTGCGAATCGTGAAGGAGGAGATCTGTGAAAATCGTGGGCTCGTTGGGCGACCACATCCATATACCCTCCACCGAGCTGGCAAGAAGCCCCACAGAGCTCTCTGCTAGAAGGACAGGCTTTTCTTTGGGGGTTCCAAGCTAATTTGGGGCAGCCTAACGCCTATCAACACTACAATCTAATCCACACCATCAAAACTCAAGAATCGAAAAAGCTTCCCCAGCCCTAAACCGACGTAATGCCAATCTCCATTATTCCTAGAGGCTGCGCTTTTTGTACGGAAGGTTTAAGGTCCAGGCTTCTACAATATCTGTCAGAGGCGCCTTCTGCGAGGATGCATGTGCGCTCTTCGGCGACAGCTGACCCTGTGTTTCCTGGCAGCTCAATCTCTATGGACCCCACGAAGCTCAGGGAAAGTGGAGGTTCATGAATAGTTGTAACAACTGTATTAAATTCAAAGCAAAACAACTATAATACAAGATTACCGAAACGCGAAAACAAGATAAAACATGTGCCACAAAAGTGCTTAGAATGGATTGTATCTGCTTGCCTTTCCCATGTTGAGCGCTTGGTCTTACTCTCGAGCCCAAGATGTTTTGAAAACCCTTCAGCTGTAGAACCTTATGGTATACTGTAGGTGCATCAAGGAAAGGAGGCCCGCAGTAAGGACCACACGTATCATCCTTACTTTAGGCCTCCGCAAGATTGGGCACCACAATTTGCGGAATGCGTGTTTGAACCCAACGCCTCCATGCTGAATGTCTTTTGGGTCCGAGGTAGTATAAGCTCTATAAAGACCCCAAAGCCTGAAAATTCGAGTCTGAGGTAGAACTTGAGCGCAAACCTTACGCACCCTGCACGAAAGCTCTTGACGTACTTCCTTCTCGAGTAGTAGAAAGCGAGCCTTGACTGGACGATGTCTGTAAATACATGTACCATGCACATCTGTAGATACATACAAAGGTATATGGTAGATCCCCTGAATAGGGACATCCAATATAGACCCCAAAATAAACTCATCCTTTTTCAGTGACCCCTAGAATGGTATCCCTACGTTTTTGGGAAACATCAAATAGGTAGGTGCATATAAATGTCTACGCATCTATATAAAACCTACCCTGCTGAAGTGCAACAAGCATCTGGGTAGACTCCCATACATTTCAAAATGTTTAACCCAGACCTGCAGATGGTCCAAGACCTATCACCAGACCTTGACTACCTTTGCTACAGTAGTTCTTGATGTATTTGGTGCTTCAGAAAACGCCGTTACCTCCCCCGGCACCCGAAACCCGCATGATCCTGTGTGTGCTTAAGCACCCTAAACCCAAACCCTAAATGGTAGTTTCCATTTTCTTTTCCATGATCCAAGTATAACGCCAATATTACCCCAATGGGTACCTGTACCCCACCATACCAAAGTCAGCACTAAAGAGGCACATCTGAGTCCAACGCAGCAGTGGCCCGGCGCCCGGGAGATCTGGCAGCGATTGCGATTGCAAGAGGCTTTGGGTTTAGGGTTTAGGGCTTCGGGCTTGGTGTTTAGGGCCTAGGGTTTAGGGGATAGGGTTTAGGGTTCGGGGTTTTGGGGGCCGGGAACAAGGTAGAAGACTAATCCCTGGAGCAGGCTTTGGGGTCTACTGTTCTTTTGCTACGGGGATTACAAGGACACAAGCTTAGAAGCTATTCAGGCTTCAACATTACTCAGCGTCTGCTTCCATGCTGTAGCGTGGAAAGTTGACATTACGTAGCCTTCAGAGGAAATTATAATGGAGAATCAAATGGAAAAGAAAATGGAAAATGAAATGGAAACTGGGATGATATAGGGGATTATAGGGATTAGGGTTTCCCAGAGTTAGGAGTACCATTTATTACTGTAAGTCAATCAACGTCTGGCTGGTCTCAGAATTTGGGGCTGACTGTGCTGCAGTGCTTCAACGACATAGCTAGCCAGGCCCATCATACTTGGCTAGCGAGACCCTGTGACATTTCTGCAGGCCTCAAACCCTAAACCCGTATTGAAAGGCCAACCCACCACCTTAGTTCAACCCCAAACCCTGCAACCCAACCCTAAACCCTAAACCCCTTAAGCCCTCACACCCTTAGGCCCTTCAACTCCAAGGTCCAACACCTAAACTTCAGATCCTTAACTCCAGCCCTTCGATACCCAACCCCAAACCTCTAGACTCTAGACCCTCAAAGCGCTCTACCTTCGGTGGAATCCCCACCCGTTAATAGTAGTATCACAGGAATAGGAAAGGACCGTCATCATTATCCCTTGTGGTCACTATTTCTGGGTGGAGGGTCCACCTAAGGCTTTACCCCAAGACCCTCGACCCTAGGCCCTTTCACCAACAAACCTCAACTTGCTGGCACTGAACGGGGGGGTGGGGGAGTGGAGACCTATAGAAATCCTTGCATAATCCCCTATAACAGTATCTAGATTTCTCCCCTTCTCCTCCACAACCCTACACCCTAAACCCTAAACCCCAAACCCCTACCCTGCAGCAAGAAGCCTCAAACCGCAGCAGGGAGAGGCCGGGGCCCGTCTCTCCTCCTGCCTTGGGAAGAGTGGGGAAAATCCCAAATGCGGTTTAGGGTTTAGGATTTGGGGTTTAGAGTTTGGGGTTTAGGGTTTGGGGTTTAGAGTTTGGGGTTTAGAGTTTGGGGTTTAGGGTTTGGGGTTTAAGGTTTTGGGTTTAGGGTTGTGGTTTAGAGTTTGGGGTTTAGGGTTTGCGGTTTAGGATTTGCGGTTTAGGGTTAGGGTTTAGGATTTGGGGTTTAGAGTTTGGGGTTAACTGGTTGGGGTCAAGGATTTGGGGTTTTGGGTATATACTAGTAAATACCAAAATAGATTATCGTCCTCATGAAACCAACCCTGAAGGGGCACTGTGGTTTTGAGGCAAGCTCCCCAATCAAGATCTAAAGCTGGGCGGTGCTTGGGGTTCAAGGCGTTTGGGCGAGGCTTGGGGTGTCAGGGCGTTTGTTTTGGGCTTGAAGGTTTTGGACTTCAGGTTCCAGGTAGGATTTCTGGGCTGACACGGACATATGACCTTCGCGGAAATCACAGGGCTAAAAGCTCCAGTTGCCATCTCATTTTACATGTCTTTTCCGTGCGATTCTCCACATGATTTGGGGCAATATCAATATCCGCAAGCCCTAAAATCAACGCAGTCCCTATATACCCACCCCCTTAAAAATGTAAAAACTATAGCATGTGTAATAATTGTTTCAACGCATGTCCGGCCTCCAAATTAGGACAGGGTTGGGATGCGAAGAACACAGAAGCTCACTCCTTCGTGAGATCCGAAAACATGCCATTTGAGCTATAGTCTGACCTCCTTAAAGGGGGTTTTATAGGCTGCAGGCTAGGGGCCTTAGCTCGTTGAAAGGGGTCATATAGGGGATTCAATAGGGGGGTATTGTAGGGGTTTTTAAGGGGAATACTAGGAGTTTAGACTATAGTCTATAGCTCGTTTGGGGACGTCTATGGCAAATGTGTACACCCTGCGACCATTTCTGCTAAATGCAATCATCATTGCTTTGCTATTACTAGTGGCGGTCCGCTGGCTCTGGAAGTTTAGGGCGCATTTAGCAGATGCAGCTTGGGATTTGGGGCGTTCTAAGAACCTCCGAAGCAAACACATATCCTGGCTTGAAACATGTGCATGTGTTGTGAACCCACATGGCTTGTTGCTTTTTGTGGTATCCCCGAATGGCGTTTTGTGGCATCCCCAGTGGGCACCCGGCATAAACCTTCACCAATACTTTTCAGGAACCTAAAAGAGCTGACCTGCGAAACCGACCTCATCCTGGCTCCCTCCCCGCACTGCAACAGCACAAGCTGAGGCCGTGGCGTGGCACCGGGACGCGAGGCCTCAGAACTCATAAAGAGGCAGGGCGTAAGGTGCAGGAATGTGGGTTCGAGGGTTCAGGACTTCCCTTTGAGCCCAGTCCGCTTTAGGGTCTGCTCCCCGTCCGACACGGGGAGATTGATCCTGGGGCTCTAGGTTTAGAAATAACGCCTACATAGTACCTACATGGGGCTGATGAATTACCCTGCGGTAGAAAGGGACTCAGACTGCTCAGCTTTCAGCTTTCTAAAGTCTTTCCGAACCCTTGAGGCCCACAGGGTCACCATTGAAGTTTTCTTATGGTAGAAAACTTCATCACGGGCAAGAATTGCTCACTGGTTCAGGAAGATGACTGAGCAGGGCCTCTGCGGCTGCGGAGGCGGAGGGGTGGAAACACAACAGCCGCATCTCTCCACTCACTCTTTGGAGGCCGCACATGCGGAAGGCCACGAGGGATGGCATGTGAAAGGTCCTACAGACCCTGTCCTAGGCCGCCTGAAGCCCAAACCCCAACTCATTGAAGTGCGTCCGCAAAACAAGCTGTTATCCCTAACCCTGGTTGCCATACCAACGAAATCTTTCAACGCTGCTCGCTGAATCCTGTCCTCTTCTATATATATATATATATGTATGGTAATTTCCCAAAATAGGGGGACCCAATATAGACCCCAATATCTTGTAATCCTTATTATAAGGACCCCCCAAATGGTACCCCTACTTTTAGGAATCCCCCATATATACATACACATGTCCCAACTGCTTCGGACTTCGTCTGACACCGTTTAAGCACCCGGGAGTGAGGTCATAGACGCATACCGTGCTAACAGACACATAAATATTGGGTACTCCCCCCCCAGTAACAGTTCATATTAGGGGTCCTATTAAGGCTATATATAACCATATTATATTTATTATCCAACTGTTACTGAGGGGGGGCAGTACTGAACATAAATAATCCCTTCCTCATATTCATAAACCCCCCCTAAAAATAAATAATAAATCCGGGACCCTAAAATTCTTCATGAGCATTTTAAAAGGGGCTGTACTA